>JZKD02S1742819.1:149113-159579 GCA_000966675.3 Picea glauca
TTATTTTATATTCTCATGAGTTTCATTATATTGCTTGGGGCATTCCTCTACACATTATCCAACTTATTTGTCAGTGAAGAATTTTGATGATTGGTTATTTATTAGCATATTTGTCGAAGATGCCCCAATAATGGATAAAAAATATATGAAACTTGTTGGGGTGATTTAGATTCCTAGTTCACCCTTGATGGATAATGTGTAGGGAGTTGACAAAATAATGAGAACCTGGTGCAGTCATGGTGATCTGATAGGTTTTGAATATGGTCCAGGTTATTGTTTAAATTATTAGCACCTAAAATTTTTCATATGACATCTAGATACTAATGCCAACATGGGACACATGAAATTATTATGGTCCAAAATATATAATGTGTCTAAGAAGTAAAAATTAGCATAAGATTGAGAAACTTCACCAAGACAAGAAAATATGTTTTCTTATTTTCCTAATCTTTCTCTCAAGATGGCTCCATTGCTTCTCTCTTAGATTTCTAGTTACGAATTTTTTTTGTTGGCGCTCTTGGATACAAGGTTGTTTATATTTTTAGATTTAGGTTGTTGAATTATTTTACAGTTTATTTGAACAATTGGACATTGATTACTTATTTTGTGAAGCTTGAATATAGGGAACCTCTTTATGTCTCATTAAATTTTATTCCAGTGAAGGTGAGTAGGATGGAACCTATTGGGAATTCAGTTCATGCTACTGATCTCTATTTGTTGGGTTATAAGGAAGACATTGATAATGAGAATGATGATAAAAGTGGGTTTGGTGATAAAGATAAGGGTTTTTACAACATCTTATGATTCCCACATATATCTAGACAAGATTTGAAGCATTCCCAACAACGATGAACCAACCATTGGGAAAACAATTTTGAAAAACAAAGGCATGTTCACCTGTGGGTATTGATACTAGATCAATATTGGAGCTCCAGTTTTTTTTTTTAAGTGTTTTTGAATATTCTATTCATGTTGGATATGAAGTATCTAAAACCACTTGGGGAACCTATGGATGTTATTTATGAGGAGGTTATTGAATAAAAACATGTTAATCACATAGTATAAAAGGAAAACCAAAACTCCAGGCTTCTCATCGTGTTAAGGGCTCAATCGAAATCATCAACTTGGAAGTGGAACAATCCAATGTCTCCTCAAGTGGGAACTCTGACTGAAAGGACGCTAAAATTGTATCCAGTCATATGGCTTCTAGGGAGGGATGATATTTCTGTTCCATCCTCTATCTCTTGTATTCGACCATATAAATTGTTAACTCCCAAAATGAAACCGTCCTTTCGGCCGAGTTTTGGGTGGATATCATAGCTTTCAGTAGTATCTTCAAGTCATTTTTGAGTTTTTTTCAGTTGAGAAAAATTTTGGTTTTGGTGTGTCTTAGGAAATATTCGATCCATAAAGTCTTCTATTTCGAAAATGTGACTGTTTACTTTCAACAGCTAACATCATGTTAAAGGGCCCATTGTGCGCTGTGGAAATCGATTGCTTTCAACAGCTAAGGGCGTTGTTTCATCAGTTCGAAATGATGTGGAAAGTAACGAGGCGCGAAAATCTCGACAGACAGTTCGCACGTGGCACATCCCCTTTCAAGCTGGTATATGGTACTGAGGCCATATTTCCTGTTCAACTTGCATTACCGGTTGCAAAATTCTTACAGGAAACGGATGAGGAACCAAACGATCTAACTAGGAGGATTCATGATTTGGTACAGCTGCAACAGGATAGAGACCAGCTCTTAGAAAGGGCTCAATTGCATCAGGAAATGATCAATTTACACAAAACACAAAAAACATTTTTACTTGAAGTTACCAAGCACCTTTGGTCTACAACCACAAAGGGTTTCTTGGAGTAATAACATAAATTATTATGTGAACATGCCAGTGGAAATGAAGAAACAATGCATTCTTGAGGATACACTTCAATTTTTAAGAAATTTCATTGGTGCCTTCGAGCTTGGTGTCCTCACAAATTTAGTTAGCATCAACGATGCTCGAAAAACCACTTTAATGGATGTTCTTACACAAACAAATACTAGAGTTTTCATTGAAGGGAGCATCAACATAGCTGGTTATCTGAAGAAACAAAAAACCTTTGTTTGGTATTGAGATATTGAGAGTAGAATGATATCCATTCTCCTTTTGTGACAGTCTATGAATCTCTCCTCTATTCATCATGGCTTCATTTTTCTTCATAATTCGATCCCAAAACACAAAGAATGTTTGTGGAATAAGTATGGGAACTATTTCATTGGAAAACAATCTCAGAATGCATGGAACCCTTTTCTTTGGAACCAAACATATCTAGAGGAAAGTTAGCATCCGAAAACAATAGTGAGAATATTGCTAATGTGGTAGGTAGAGGTTCACTTTCTAGTTGTTTAGGGACAATCAATGTTGGAATCATAGTCAATGAGGTTAACCATGCCAAGATATCAATGATAGCCTGACATGTAATTAACAATGAGTGTCTAAGCCATCTGATATGATCTCTAGTTGTGTAGATGGTTATTATACAACACGAAAGATGCTTCTCAGGGAACATTTGTTAGCATTAGATCCATATGGAAACAATATCGATGAAGAGGAGGATGTGAAAATGGTAGTAGCTTGAAACAAACTGAAACACTATACAATGGCCCATTTTTGTCCCAAATGTCTCACTCTGACATCAATAGATTGAAGAAAGACATTGATGAAAAGTATGGATTTTTTTTTACTAATTAAGAATAACTCTTTGGATCATTTATCCAAGGTGCTCGCAAATTTGATAATCCATTTTCATCTGAGATGACTCTTTGTCATCTAAAAATTTGTTGTTTATGTAGCTGACAACTTAGTTGGATTGACAATTGGTAGCCCAATTCCTTTAATATTCATGTATAATGCAAGGGGTAAATTTGAATGTGGGAGCAAGAGAGCTACAAGTCAAATTTTTTTGAACTATTTCTATTCTTAGAAGGTTCTACCTATGGCTCTACTGCAAATACATTTAGTATCACATCTACAAAATAAATTATTAATAAGGTTAATCTGTGGAGAAATGGGAGACATTTCTACAAAGTGGTAGACACCCCAATGTGAGGGTAAATCATTAAGAAACTATAGTACTTGGCCTTCGAGTTTGAATCATATTTTTTATTTTATTCACAGAAAATTAATCAAAATGGGTAGCTAGGTACCTTTAACATTCAACAATATACAACTCAAAATGTAGTTTGCATTGTTGGTATTCATTGAAAGTTGGAACAACATAGAGGATTTATTTATGAGAGGAAAATATGGCATTGGTAATGCAGATTGATAAGATTGAACTAGCATGGCAGTAAAGTTGGAAAAGCTTGGGAGGATTTTGCAGTCAGAAAATTATCAGTGCCTACTCCTTTGTCACGAGGACATGCCAATCCTCATGCATGTAGGAGATGTTGGATCTCTAAATTGACATATTTTACACCATTTGTTGGTCTCATTTACCTTATCTATACACCCATTTACTATGCTTGATACCACATTTACCCATATTTTTTTATGTTAATGTGCCTAACAAGCTTAATGTTGTTAATTGTTATAATTTCCTTTATTTTTAATGATTTATAGAGGATTTGGATTAATCTTGCTAATGCAGGTTTTTGACAGTTCAATGCATGTACCTAACATTAAGTTCCCATACTCGACCTCCAAGCTTAGTGTATATGAACACTTCTAGGGCCAAAATGAAGACATGGGTTTTGTTGGAAATACCTCCAATATGGTTTGGTGTCCACTATTTCACACCCTTGTCACACGTGTGGACCTCCAACATGTTTTCAAAGATCATGGGAAAAATGTGTTAGATCAATAGAGGTAATTTTGCAGTATGATTTGTGGGTAGATGGAAGAGAATACTGAAACTTGATGACATGGGATTTTGGAAGAATGAGCCCAATTTGGTGAACATCAAGAAGTTTCCTCAAGATGTGCATGGTTCTGGAGATATGACTATTTTCCAAAGATGAAGTTTCTGGATTTATTTTTCATCCAGATTCGCAAAACACCCAATTAACAAGTAGATCCATCATTTCCATGTTTAACAGTTTGGTTATAATATTTTTCTAAAGATTACCTCAATATCAATCGATTGTAATATCGTTGTGTTCCAAATATGTATTGTTGTAATATTTCCCATTTCTGATATCCAGTTACTAAACCAGAGAAACAATTTACCTATAATATGGGCATGATCATTTGATCTACTCTTATATATACCTAGACTATAATGTGATGAGGAAGATTTTAGAGAGCGAGGGTTAGAGATGGAGTGGAAAGTTAGAAAGGGAACGAAGGATTGCTAACAAATTACACTGTACATTGTTGAATATCTCTCTTTCTATGGATTAATACAAGATATGTTCCTGCACATGGTACTCTAACTATAATTTAATTATGTAGTTTCTTTTTGCATCATGTACCGAGAGTGGAAGGGCCCACAGCTTTTGGAGTGTGTTGCATCCATTTATTTGTAGTTATGTATATATGATTTCTTGTATCTTTCTAGCTTTACATTTCGAGTCCTTAAGTATTTCATTTTCAATGTTTCATTACATGTCATTTAAATTTGACCACTGAAGGTCATGGTTCATGAGTAAAACTCCTCTTTTGAATCCCTTGACCACTTGACCATTAGAGTGGGAGAAATACCAGGATTAGTTCTCTTAGAGAATCCTTACTACTATTCGCCCTGTGCAGCCATATATTTTCGATTAGAGTAGGCTTTGGTCCTGCATATACTTTACTTGCATCTCATAAGCCTACATGCTAGCGGAAAAACCCCCCTATGGACTACACTAGGGTTCAGAATGTAGGTAGATCACAACCATCTAAAAGTCTCCTACTTTTCTAACTACCCCGAACATATCCCAGACTCATACATGAAAGACAAAGTGAGAAGGATCAAGTAATTGTACCTTTTATTCTACATCTAGTGTCATTCCTCTCGTTCTTGATAGCTCCGCTGAATACAAGCCTCCTCCCAAGGCTGACCTGCATTCACAAATAGATAAACAGGAAACTACAAACATACATATCATATATAAATCATGGGTTAGATGTTAGAATAAAACATAAATCAAATACGAACATTTGACACATCATATTTTGGGACAGGAAAAGTATTTCTTTTATTGATATCACAATGTTCACTTACAACAAGGTCAACGACTGCTCCACGAACCTGGTCCGGGCTCCTCTTCCCCAAGACCCAACTGCACCTCCACGTATCTTTCTCCTCTCAAACTTTATAGGGAAATGGAATGGGCTTATGATGGAGGAAAAAGGGACAAATGGAAAATTCTGAAGCAAATCTCACAAGGTGGCTGCAATTTATTGGGTCAAGGAGGGGATGTGAATTGGAAAGATATTCATTGTAATTATTATTAGATTAGGAATGATACCCCAACACCTCCTTTTATGTGACAAAATGATGGTTATTCGGTTGGGTGATGGGCTATAGGTGGTGGATCAGTTGGTAATCTACCCAATAACCCGTAATCTCAACGAATTCCTTGAAACTTTTAAATTTTTGCAACTTTTGCGAGTATATGCGGGTTGTAGTGGTGCAAATAACATACGTACACGGGTTGTAGTGGTGCAATAGGCATACATAAGTGGGCAATAATGGTGCAAGGTGCGTACATCTTAAAAAATTGTGTTTTTAAGAACAAAAACTCAGTGATGGCTTGGAAAAAAAAGAAAGTAAGAGGGCCAGATGCCAGATATGCATGTGTAGAGAAATTTAGGGTTATAATAGATGCCCCCTATTGTGTGAGGTCATAATAGAATTGGATGTCTGAAATACATTACAAATCTTCACCAATGTACGAAGCGAGTGAGCCCGGGACTAGAGATTGGGAGGTGCCATCTGCAAAAATAACAATTGTCTCTTTAAGGTGGGCATACCCATGCTCGAGATGAAATAAATCATGGTTTCCAATCAAATACAGTGTATATCCATTCCATATAACTATATAAAGTGTAGCCTCAAGAAACACACAGTGGATCTACATCTCAAAATCAAAGGTATACAAGTATAGTATCGATCTTCAAGAAGCCAACGATGCCTAATGGCTGGAGATGAGGCCTTTAGAGCTCAAGGAACAAATTAATGATCTTCAAAACTTGGGTAGGAGTGTAATGTGAGTGTACGACTTCACTACCCAGAGGTCTTCGACAGATCATCGAGAAAAGACAAGAGGATCTTGATGATCAGGCAGAGAACTTCATTGATTTCAAAGAAGGACTTGATTGGAATTTTGGGATGGCTGGGCATGAGGTCAAGAGACAAAATACAGAAAGGCCAACTCAGTTTGGGTGAAAAATTCCCTTATAAAAAATTATGACAGATGATCAGACTCAGGCATCATGACATTGACATAAGTTCACTATGCAGGAGGCAAGGAAAACTCTCCATGTGTTTGGAAGAATAACCAAATGGAGGAGGACACAATTCCATGTAGCTAGAACAACTTCCTAAGGTCATATTAGATCCCAAATATTGAAGAACAAATGGAAGGATGTGATTTGTCGAAGGGTGACTCATTGTGCTGCCATAAAAAGAAAATATATTTCCCGTCCTCTTTTTGGGTTTTTTTTAATTTTTTTTTCTTTTTCAATATTTTTAAAGAGATTAAAAAATAATAAAAGAATGATATGTTACAAAGGAGGAACGAGTGTCACAAGCATACGGGTTCCAAGCGCAAGGAACAAACTAATGCTTAGATCAAGGAGACATGTGCAGGAAAAGGACACTCAGGAAAATTCTTGCATGGGTCAAGGTGTCAAGACACAGAGGCAAAGTGCTACAAGGCTTTCATATAAGGCATGCTTCAAGGGTTCAATTGAGAGAAACATGGAGCTGACATTAGACCAAAGATGCAGAGATGCAAATGTGATTAATAAGACACAATAAAACCCCCTTCAATGTAATTTTAACAAGCTCGGAGAAGGTAAGATCAGTAGTTTTTTCACGTTTAGAGAGTCTGAAAAAATGTAAAAGAAGACTCCAATGGGGTACCTTTTTCGAAGGTTGTCTAGTCGGTTCAAAAAAGGGGTAAACTTGCACTGAAAAGATGTGTATTCAGAACCATATTAATGAGTGTGACACATACAAGATCACTTGGCAATATTTTAAATTTTAAGGATTCTGAAAAGAGCTTAACTATGGACTCGCAACCTTTTTCTAGATTTAGTCTCCTTAGCCCGAAAAAGTATAAAATTTACTTAGGAGAACTCTCCCAGCGAGATGAATCTGTTGAGGTGTACCTTTCTCCTCCCTAATATATAGGCTGGAAAAAGGGGTAAACTCATGCCAGTAGATGTTTTTCTGGACCAATTTAACGAGTGTGTAAGAACAAGGTCACTCCGCGATTTTTTCAATTTTAAGGAGTCTAAAAAGAGCTTAACTATGGACTTCATAGGGGATGTTCTTCTAGACCAATTTAACGAGTGTGAAAGAACAAGGTCACTCGATGATCTTTTCAATTTTAGGGAGTCTAAAAAGAGCTTAACTATGGACTTCGTGGGGGTTCCTTTTTCATAAATTTAGTCGCTCAGGCCCGAAAAAGGGTTAAACTTATACCTAAGAATACTCTTCTAGCGAACTGAAGTTCCTAGAGTATACGTTTGTTCATACAATTGACCATATGGACTGAAAAAGGGGTAAACTACCGTCATACAGACGTGCCTTCAAGTTTTATTTTGGTGAGCCTGAAGGACAAAAATATCGCTCAAAAATATTTTCATGTTTAGAGAGTCTGAAAAGGGCTTAAAGAAGACTCCAAGAGGTTACTTTTCCGAGTTAATCCTAACAAGATTGAAAAGAATAAATATAGTCTTGTCGGATGTTTCTTTCAAATTTTAAATCGATCTTGAAAGTCAACAAAGTATGCTCATTTTTGGGAGTCTTGAGGGTGAGGCCAAGAGTGATGACACATTAGATGTATGAGGCTCAATCTTGTAATCCAGAAAGGACTAACAAGGACTCCTGAGCCTAAAATCATCAACGACGGCATGGACGCCAAAATGCAATAAGGATATAACTAGGTCATCCATGTAGAGGTAGGCTCTACCACTAAATTACAACACTTCTAAAGTAGCAATGATGGTTCTATGTCACAATTCGGTGGGATCGATCCTATGGAAAAGTGGAAAATACAACGAGATGCAAAACGTGGAGCTGGAATCCTAACTTATATGCAAAAAGTTGGAAAAAATGACTTTTCCAAAGGACCTTTAAAAGTGACCCATCTCTCAAAAGTTACCAAAACTAAAATCAAAGTGAATCATAACATCCAATAAGAAACTCAAGAACCACTCTAAATGATTTTGAAGCCAGAAAAAACGACAAAAGGGTTCAAAAAACTGGAAAAAATGCTAAAAAAATCTATAAATAGAAGCTGACAACTCATTTTCACCATTGCAAATTGAGAATTAACGAAAAAGTGAACAAGACCCCTTTTCTATAAGAGTTGATTTTGGGAGCTTCAAAGGATGAAACAAACTTCCTCTCGGACCAAGCAAGTACAAAATCATCCCTCTTGCACTTCCATACTTTAATTATGCATTTATTTTGGTTTTGGGTGGGGCATGCTGTTAAGCCCTAATATTGGCTCATTACCCCTTAATTGGGGCATATTACATTATTAATGTTATTTTGTTTATGTCGGCTTTATTTCATTAGTTGTAATTATACCTCCTAGTCTCCTATATATACCAAGGAGACATTTTCATTTGTAATCATCTTGTACTTGAACATTTATGTGGGGTAAAAGGAGGTTGCCCCCTCGAAGAGGCTTATTATTTGAAATTCTCTCTTTTTCAAGGCGTTGAGTACTTATTCTGAGGTTTTTCTATGCTATATTGATATTTGGTTCTTAACATATGGTATAAGAGCTCAAGTTCTTGGGGTTTCCTTACTACATCTAAGACACTGTGGCATTTTCGCTATAACGTTTTTTCTACAATGATTCAGAAGGAACGACTTGGAGAATATTTAGTAGACAGATCAAGGTATGTTGGGTTAACATTTTAGCTTCTGAGGCCTTATACTTTCAGAGATACATCCTTTGTAAGATAGGGTTCTGGAATCATCCTGAATTGAGTCATTGCGGAATTTTCTCTATAAATTGTTTTCTGTAACGTTTCAGACCCTAAAATTCGGAGGATATTCTTAGAAATTCATAAGGTATATTTGGTAGCAACTTAATCTTCTGGGTCATCTTAAATTTGTAGATACACCCTGTGGAAGATAGGGTATCTAACTAGTCCTATTGACTAGTCTCAAGAAGGTGTTCTAGGTAAAACAAGACTAAATTCTTCCTAGAGTACCCAAACTGAGTGAGACTAGTTGCATTGGATAGTGGACAACCCGTAGTAGTTCTGGTACAAGTTTCATAATTTATATCAATTATTTTGTGCGGGGCACGCTATACAAGTGAGATCTCCTGGAAAGGCCAAAAATCAACAAGTTGCAGGGAAGTTACCATAAATTCCACTTGGCACATCCAATTTTTATCAGACCTGTGGCATTGAAGAGAAGAAATATCAGAGACCTACAAAAAATAAAAGTTCATACTTAGAAGGGACAAAATTTTGGAGATACATTAAAAGGAAGATTGTCTAGCAGAACCACCTCAAAATAAAGGTTTAAAGTGATACTTGGCCAACATGCCACCAAAAAAGGGAACTTCTACACCAAATAAGCCTCCAAACAATCCTACTTGGACACTTGATGAAGGTGAAGAAATGCGTAGGGACATAAATGATTTACAAAAGAAGACAGTAACCAAAGATGAACTACAAGATATGATGGATTCAATGGAAGCTAAGTTGGATACTAAGATGGATGGTTTAAAAGGGGAGATCATGGAAGGATTGAAAAATTTCCTAATAGAGAGGAAACATGGAAGTGAAAATGTATCCCATGAAATTCATGATGAGGACACAAGGAAGGTGAATCAAGAATGGAGAAACTCCAACTTTGGGTTGAAGACCAACCACGTTCCTAAGATCGATATGAGGAAGTTTGATGGCAAGGACCCGATCACATGGATACTTTAGATGGAACAATTCTTTGATCTACATAATGTGCCACATACACAAAAGGTACGAATTTCTTTTTTATATTTATAAACTAATCAATTTGTATGGTATCGATGGCTTTGTTATCGCAAATCACTCGTCACTTGGACAATTTTCACGAAAGAAATGATAGCACACTATGAGGATAGAAGGAGAAATACCTTCTTTAGCTAATTGATAAATCTCAAGCAAAAGGGTTCAATTACCGAGCACATTGAGAACTTCCAAAAATTGAATACAAAGGTAACATATATTCCAGATGAGCACTTGATTGATGTATTCATAGGAACTTTAAAGGATAACATTCAACATGAGGTTCGCCTTTGGGAACCCAAATCATTGGAG
>JZKD02S1742819.1:161937-206882 GCA_000966675.3 Picea glauca
AAGCATTGCAGACAACACTTGTCTCAAGGGGAGGGGCATGTTAAGCCCTAATATTGGCTCACTACCCCTTAATTGGGGCATATTATATTAGTAATGTTATTTTATTTATGTCATCATTATTTCATTAGTTGTAATTATACCTCCTAGTATCCTATAAATACCAAGGAGACATTTTTATTTGAAATAATCTTGTACTTGAAAATTTATGTGGGGTAAAAGGAGGTTTTTCCCCTCGAAGAGGCTTATTATCTGAAATTCTCTCTTTTTCAAGGCGTTGAGTACTTATTCTGAGGTTTTTCTATGCTATATTGATATTTGGTTCTTAACACGTGCCCTCCTAAAAAAGGGTGGCCCTATGTGTGCGTGGGTTGTCTAAGGACAACCCATGTAGGCCCACTGACAGAAAACAATATGCCCATGTGCATACATGACAATGTCCAATACAACCCACATACACCCTCAACAACACAGAAAAAATGAATATGCAAGAGCTAAGTCCCCCCCTCATGTAACAGGATGTATGTCCACTGGAGAGAGAGGGATCATGAGGATATTGATATCTTGGTCGATGAGGACCTTGCTACTATTTCCACATTGAAACAATGTAGGTTATAGAAGTTCTTCTCGTGTCCATTCATGAGGGCACAACCCAAGCTGTTGAATGACTTGGTGGATTATTGGCACCCTGATGCAGATGCATTTATTCTTGAGGGGCATTCGTTAACTCCA
Source organism: Picea glauca (assembly GCA_000966675.3). Taxonomy (NCBI): domain Eukaryota; kingdom Viridiplantae; phylum Streptophyta; class Pinopsida; order Pinales; family Pinaceae; genus Picea; species Picea glauca. The sequence goes on from JZKD02S1742819.1 coordinate 162,667, forward strand.
ATGAATGAGGAAATTTACTTCTTGACTAGCCTCTCAAGGAGAGGGGAACCAGTCAACTTGCGTGCATTCCCCCCAGGGCCTTACAACATTTTCGAACTGATCAGAATGCATTGCGAGGCTGACACTGAGAACGTAGGGTCTCAGGTGCTGATTCACAAGATTACCAACCTATCAATAAAGGTGATAGTTTTTCTTATTGGGTGGATCATTGGATCCGCGGCCTTACATCAGGCCTCCCAGACACACATGTATTATGTAATGCGGTGCCTAAACATGGAGTATTCGACTGGAGCACAACAATGCTTGACTACATGAAGAGACATCTCATAGAGTTTCTAGGGCGGAGTAACAAAAAATTTGGGTTTGGTACCTTTTTGTGCTCGTTCTTCTTTGATATGGTACCTAGCATGAGTCCATGAAAGATAGTATGGAGGCATGTGGCCTCCTTCCCAACAGTGTGTAGGTGGGCAGCATTGCTTCCGCAACAAGGGGGAGGAAGGACCATAGAGGCCTTCGATGATAATTTTTTTGATTGGTGGGCACGACAAATTCCAGCGATAGAGGACTACCCCTACATTGGGATCAACTTTTCTAGGGATTCAGACATGCACGTGCCTCCTAGAGAGGAGTGAGGAGAGATAGGTACACGTGTTCTTAAATTTATCTAATTTTTAGTTTCTTTTTAATATATATCATTTTTATGTGAATTGGAGTATCTGACAACTATGTATCTGTTATGTAAATATGTGGGACTAGTGCATCTAGTAGACTTATCAAGGACCAAGCGACGTCCTCGACCAGAGGCAGTGCCAGCAACAGCAGTAGGGGGACCTCCAGCCAAAGAGGCTAAGAGAGTTTTGAGACGGCTGGCATGGAACCTCACCGCGCTCACTCGTGCAGTTCCCATGGCCGATATCAAGGATATCTCGTCATCGATGCAGCCTCATGTAGTTGAGGTGCCACGTGGGTCCAACTCTTCAATCATTTGGAAAACATCATTGTTTACTACAGCAGGGCCAAAGGTCTCGTGCTTAGCTAGGATGGACCACTTATGTGCTGAGGGCACTCTTTTGTATATTTTTTAGAGCATAAGCCTTGTGATGTATACCAGATATGTATTTTTGAGGCTTTCATGCCCACCGATGTACTCTGACACTTTTTGATATATATATATATATATGTGTGTGTGTGTGTGTGTGTGTGTGTGTGTGTGTGTATTTACATATTTTATGTCTCTTCGATCACATTTTTACAAATGTATGTACATGTGTATGTGTGTGCTTCTTTTTATGTGTGTGAAATATGCCAATCTAATACTTTATTAGATAGAGTATCTGTCATTTAATTTAATATCCTAGGAACATGGATATACGCAATGTAATCAAAGAAACATTCTAAGAGACGTATGCTAAGGAATCATCGATGTAGAGTAGGATCATAAACCCGGTAAACCCCATTTAACTGGGACACAACTAGCTGAGCATATAAGTAGACCAGAAGGTGAGAGATACCATGCGACAAAGAGTCATAAAGAAACTCTATCACTGCGTTGTACTCGGTGACATTGTTTGTGGCCTCACCTAAACAGATACCTCCAGAAGATAGAAACTGGCCTTGAGGCGTGAAAATCACCCAAGCTATGGAAGCGAGCCTCTGAGTGTGTCATCTAGCATCATCCGCGAACCCAACAAACACATTTGATTCACTTGACATCTGCCAGAGTGAAAAAGATGACATAAATAATGGCACGTCCATAAAACAGAAAGACAAAAAACTAATTGTATAAGAACTATACATATGTACAATAAGTCACCCAGGCGACCAACCTACAAGTAATACTTCTTGAGGTAGAGCCCATTTATAGGCTCCGCTAAAGAATTTCCATCAAATTCAACCAGAAGATAAGTGCCTTTGTTTAAGACCTCCTTCACTATGAAAGGTCTGAACCACATGGGTTTGAACTTGCCTACCCCTAGGGGATCCTTATCTTGGTCATAGACCAAGACAAGGTCACCTTCGGAGAAAATCCAAGGAGGAACGGACCGATCATATTGACACTTGACCCATTGCTTGTGAGCCTCATTAGACAAGGCTACATCAGAGCATTACTCATCGAGCTGCTCGATATATAAAAAGAGTTCCTTAAGCGGCGAAGTCTCTAGAAATAACTCTACTGCCAAATTTAGAGATGGGATCTGGTAGTCTATTGGCAAGACTACTTCTAGCCCGTAAACGAATTGAAAAGGTGAGAAACTAGTGGCATTCTTTACAGACATCTTCTAGGCCCATAATGCCGAGTACAACATTAAATGCCAATTTGACTTGGCAGAATCGATCGTTCGTTGTAGAATAGTCTTGAGGGACTTATTCACAGCCTCCACCTGACCATTAGCTTGTGGGTAGTAGGGTGATGAATTCTCTTGCCTCAACCCAAGATTTAATGTTAACTCAAACATCATTTTGTTCTAAAAGTGACTACCATGGTCAGTGAAAATATCCTTCGAGATGTCGAACCTTGCTACTATCTAGTTAAAAATGAAGAGAGTTGTTGTTTTTCCATCATTGTTAAATGATGGCATAGCCTTGACCCACTTTGTGAAGTATTCTACCACTACGATGATATAACGATGCCCCCTAGCTGAAGCTGGGTGGAATGTAGTATAATCAATCCCCCACTTGGTGAAGGGACCGACAACAATGACGGGAAACATGGGACAAGGATGTTCCCTCGTCTTCTGAGTGAAGAAATGACACAGATGGCACTTCTTGACTGACACGACACAATCCTTGATTAACGTAGGAAAAAAGTAACCAGCTCATAGAATATTTTTGGTTGCTTCCAACCTAGACAAATGACCGCCACATGCTCCAGTGTGGTAGTTGTTAAGAACGAGTTCTTCTTCTTCATGAAAGAGGCATCGATGAAGGATGCAGTATACACCTTGACGATACAAAGTGTCATCAAGTATGAGATAGTTTCATGCCTGATGGCGTATACATCGACACTCATCGCGAGAAGAAAAGGTGGGGCACTTCAATGTCTGGAGATAGACTAGTATATCTCCATACCAGGGGTCTAAATATGCGATTAGAAAGAGATATCCTTTGATAGGTTATTCTTTGGGCATGACATCAATTGATTTGACTGGAAGCTCCGAAATGAGTTCCACAAATACCAGTGACTTTTTGGATTTCACAGAAACAAGATCCAAGTCAAATTCCTGGAGGATTACAATCCATCTACTGATATTTTCGTTGATGATGCATTGTGTCAACACATATTGAAATGGATTCACAACGGAAATGACGGTGGTCTTGTGAAGTAGGATATAATGATAGAACCGTTGGACATCATGAACCATTTCCAATGTGAGTTTATCATCATGGAAGTAGTTGAGTTCTGGCCCAACTAGGCCTCGACTCAAGTAATAAATCACATGTTCCTCGAGTAGATCATCCTCTTGAACTAATACCATACCGATGGTCAACTCTGCAGCAGCCAAGTACAATAAGAAATCTTTATTATAATTGGGAGGCCAGAGCAGAGGGGAAGACATGAGGGTGCTTTTCAACACTTCAAATGAGCGTTGAGAGGCTTCGTCCCAATATAAATGGACTCCCTTTTTTAGTAAATGCATGAACCCTTTAGTGATTTCGACATAGTTTGCGATAAAATGCTGAAGAAATTTCTATTTTCCCTGTAAGATTTGAAGATGAGGGACTGTGCATGAGGGAGGCAACTGAACTATCACCTCAACCTTTAGAGGATCGACCATGATCCCTGTTGTTGAAACTATGAAACCTAAAACATGACCTGACATCACACAAAAACTGCATTTGTTAGGATTCAAGAGAATCTGATAGTAGCGACATCGCTCAAATATTAGTCAGAGGTGCGTGGGATGATCAAATCTCTTACAAGATCGTGATGATAAATCATTGAGATAAGCCTCGAATATATGTTTGAGATCATGGAAAGAAAAATACATGGCCCACTGAAATGTGGCTCCAGCATTCTTCAGGCCTAAAGACATATTACGATAAGAAAATGTGCCCCATGGACAGATAAAATATGTTTTATGTTGGTCCTTGGGTTTGATCTGAATCTGGTTATATCCTAAGAAACCATCCATGAATGAGAAGACCTCACAGCCTGTGCATTCATTGATAATCTTATCAATGAATGGGGTGGGGAAATTATCCTTTGGATAGGCCTTGTTCAAGTCAAGGAAGTCCATGAACACTCGAATTGTACCTTGTTTTTTTTTAACTAGAACGAGATTTGACACCCATTTCATCAACTGTATGGGGTAGATGAAACCAACTTTAAGCAATTTCTTTACTTCAGCCTTAATAGCTTCCTCTTTATGAGGATTCACCGGACAAAGCTTCTTTTAGATCGTCTTGGTGTCAGGGTAATTCGTTATCTCATGTTTGACAATTTTTGGATCAATGCCTGGCATTTCCTTGTAAGATTAGGAAAAAACATTGTAGAATTCCTTAAATAAATATGTATAGATCTGAATCTCTTTAGGGGAGCAGTCTGCTCCGATGAAAATATTCTCCACGACGCTAGGGGTTCTATAGATGTCAATAGGTATCATTTCAGTGATAGTCTCCATATTATCCTCGGCGTATACTGCGTGCATAGCCAGAGGATTAATAGGACAAGACCTATCTCCATTCATAGTCAACACGAATTCACCTCCCTCTATTCTTCTTAACTCTGGGAGAAAACAAGATCTATGATGGATATTGTCCCAGGGTTTGTTCGGACTGGTAACTGCTTATATAATCACCTCATTAGAGGGAAAAACCAAGTCTAAAGAATCATTAGTGGTGAGGGAACCTTGAGCCTAGATATGCTTGAGAACTGGATCTAACTCCTATGCAGAAGTCGGATCAGGTTCGACTGAAGCTTGCTGGATAATATTGTATGCAACTCTATCATGGACAAGGGAATGGCCATGAAAATATGCCTTGTCCCATCCATCATGGCCGATGGGGAAGGAAGAGTCCATAGATCATGAAAGTAAGTCATTCAGAATGATGAGACTTGAAATATTTTAGCCTTAGGATGGTCGAGGACAACCGATATGAGCTTGACATCACCGGAAGGAGGTGGGTAATTGAAGGTACCCATCAAAGGTGGGCACAAACCAACCCCTACGTTGACGATGTCAGGATGAGGTTTATCAATCATAGGGACCGTGCATGCCACCGATGAAGGCTCGGGACGAGAGAAAGAAAAATGATCAATGGATATGATCCGACCCTCGTGTGGAAAAAACAAGACCTAGAAAAATACGACAACCACTACATGCATATCATGGGTCCAACTCCTTCCTAACAAAAGTTTGTAGTCGACAGGCGCATCGACCACTTCAACTTCGATGCACATGGTCTTCCCTCCTAATTGCATGGGGAAAGATGGGATGATTCCATGTGGTCTAAAAGAACAACTGTCAAAAGCAGTAAGAAGAGTAGGTGACATAGACAAAATGGGTTGGCCAATGACCTTATAACACCCCAACGACATCATGCATGTCAAGTCACCCTAATCAATCACTGTATGGAAAATGTTTTGGGTAAAAGATATTTTGGGGTAAGCCACTACTATATGAAACGTGACGTGTTAAGGGAGATGAGGTTTTAAGTCGGTCGTATTGATAATGATCATTCCCATATTATAAGTCTATGTAGAACCCAAGGTGGGTAACATAGCCTTTCTCTGTGAAGGGCAGCTCTGTAGGACCTCCAAAGTGAACATCGTGCAAAGGGTTTGTGACAAATCCTCCACCACATAGTAGTTATGAGTGGCCCTCGCATTTGGATTGTGAGAATCTTTCTTGAACACCCCTTTTGGGATGTGTGTCATTTTTTCTCCCATCATCTTCTCAATATGGAGAGGAACAGATGGGTTTACGGCTTCTTTACCCATTTCAATAGATTCTGGCATTCTGTAATCGTGCGCCCTAGTCACTATGTAAGAATCACCTTTCATGATGTAAATGTTTGCGACCAAGGAATTATTAGAAGACAGAGGGGGTCCCTGTCTACCCCCATCCACACTCGAAGAGTCTTGATTCAAATGTTTCCCATGAGGAAACGAGTTCGTTAATACAACAGGATGTTTCTCTACCAATAACTTTTGGGCCTCCGTAAGTTGAGGGCATAGGTGAGTTAGGTGGTCTTCCGTGCAAAGGTTACACGGATACTTCGACTTTCTCTTCTTTGTGTTTCCCTCGCCAACATTGTTGGTGGGTTTCTTATCCCCCTTGCCCTTCTTTTTTCGTTGTTTTTTCTTTCCATCAAGCTATTGATTGGCCTTTAGGTTCGTTGACTACACACTATGTACGTCTGACATTTGGGTAGGGGGAGCATCCAAACCGGAGGTCTAGCTAGACATTGTCTGTTGTATCAAAAATTGTTGCAATTGATTTGACATCTGATCAGTGAGATTTGATTGTGTTGAACCAAATATACCATCGGTCCAGACTTGTGTATGGCCTTGTCAAGGATCGACCATGGTGCATATGGAAAAATATCATAGAGAAAATGAGACTGAGAGTATATCAGTTCAAGTTGTTGTGCTCTCATTAACGCCTCCTCCTCTGAAAACACTCCCAACGTTGAAATGTCCTTGGATAACTGAGGTACTAAAGACTTAAGGAACCACTCCAGTAAGAAAACTTGTGGGACCTGTGCTTTTATCAAAATCTTTCGACGCTGCCATTCTTGAATGTGATCTGAGATATGATTGGCCTTTTTCTTCTCAAAGTTGGCCAATAGTTCAGTGTCGACATCGTATCTCACAGGTAGTTGGAAATGGTTCAGAAAAACCATCGCCAAATCGCTAAAGTAAGAGTATCTTGAGCGGTTGAGCTTGATGTACCATTTCAAGGCACCTCCGATAAGAGTGCATTGAAATAGGTGCAATTGTACAGAGTCATCTCGTAGTGAGTTTGACGAGCACCATAGGTGGAAATTCATCACGTGATCACCCGGATCTTCGCCAGGCTTACCTTCAAACTTCAAAATGTCCGAGGGAAACTTAGTCGGCATGGGAGGCCAACATGCATCGTGACAAATTGGGTCGTTTAACAACCTTGACAAGTATGGAAAATGTAACTTCCCCAGAAAAGGTAGCTTGGGTTGTTGACTATGTACAGGAAGAAAGGAGCCTAGAGTTTGACTGGCACCAGGATGCCAGGAAAATTTGGGTTGCTGACCAAGGTTCTGGTAAATACCATGGCCTTGGCTAGCATATGGATACTATGTTTTTTGGTACATCATCAACTGATTCCCGTAATTGGACATTGAGGGATGGGCGGGGATTTCTCCTGACATTGTGTTCCAAATATTCTGGAAAGGGTTTCCCCCTGCTGATCCGACGAGCATAGTTATTGAGCCTTTCCCAGGGTTCCATTGACTATGGAAGGGGTTTCCCTCAATCGGAATCCCCAACGAGGGGAATAATCCCTTCTACAGATTCCATATTCCTTGTGAGGACAAGACTCTTGTGTTTTCCCCCTGTGTAGGAATAGTACCTTGCACAGGATTTTGTTGTCCAATACTAGGGTTGACCCTGACCAAGATGGAAAATAACGAGAAAGTGTTATTACCAAACACACCGAACAAAGAGAACGACATTGAACCCACTAGAGTGGAGTAAGAATAAGGTCCTATACTACCTGCTCCAAACAAGTTGTAGTTCATATTTGGCCTAGTGGGTTGTTGAGGAGCACTGTTGAGCGAGGGGGACGAAGAAGGTATATGACCCCCTCGGTAAGGGATAGAATTATAGGGGGCTAAGGTGCCCCCCATGGACCCTTGCAAAGGATCATTTGATCTCCCTTCCCCCAGACCCATGGTCTGTAGGGTGGAGTAGGCGAGGACAGAGTTTGTATCAAAGTTGAGCATCTCATATGAAAATGGAGGGCCTGTTGCACTCTATTTGAATGGAGCAGTGATCGCCACCATAGACAGAATCAAACCATTGCCCGAAGTAGAGGTGGTTGAGACCATTGCGGTCCGAACCGATGAAGGTGGGTTAGGAGGTAGAATGACCCCAATGGTGGAAGCCATTGAGGGAGTGTGAGGACTCCCTAACGAAGTAGAAACATTTTCTTCCATAGTTCCTTGCAAGACTATCTGACGCTCGTTATGTGTTACACTTGGAGGGAAAACTTGTATCAAAATTGATGTTGACAAGTTAGTGATCGGAGGGTTAAATGGCCCAAGAGCTTCCGCTCCAAGGTTAGAAATGGTCGAATCCTCTGGATTCGATTGTTCTCCTCTCGGAGCTAAATTTGGTACAGTTTCCTGCAACCCTTTCAACTCAAATGACCCTTGTTGGTCAAGTCTTCACCGTAATGGTGGCGGTGGTGGATCCAATGTAACTAGTGGCAGGCCCTGAAGCCTTCGCGACTGGTGGAGCTCCTGATATTCAAATTTGTGAAAATATCAATGACACAGTAATGCTTTTACTAACGCTTGAAAACAAGCACACACTAGAAAAATTCCTATGCAATAAACCAAGAAAGCCACTATCTAGTTGGAAGAACAATTACACCAACCGACACTAGAGCAACTTACCGGTGCAAGTGAAACTCGAACAAAAAATCACCCTCCGGGTATACTATGGAAAGTGTGGCCCGACGTCTACCCTAAGTAACATGGTATACCCCTTCAGTCACTTTTGTAAGTCTTTATCATAAAGGAAACTAAGTTTCCAGCTCGTAAACAGTGACCAGGTGGATACAATCGATAGTCAGGTGGACTGCAATGAGCAGGGTATCAAGATTGAAACCTATCTAGGGTATTGAAAGCAAGTGGTATGGAAGAAAACTGAGGACCTTGAATGAATTCAACATCCACGAAGCTCCATAGGAAAATGCAACCGACTGTATCCCATGACAAGTCCTCTATATGAGTTCCCCACTACGCTTGTGTTGAAGGAAAATCTCCCTGTGGACAGGTAGATATCCTCTTGAGAGCTAGACTCTTAACTCTTAAGACAGAAGATACTTAACGTGGACACTGACTTCCTTTCAGATCTATACAAACTAATGTATGAGGAGGAAGGAGAAAAGAAGTACCTTTTACCGACGTTTGTCCCTGCACGCTCCAAGTTAAGCTCCGATCTTTCGCTCCTCGATGGGTCCTATAGAAAAACAAAGTATGACCACTTCCTAATCTATCAAGATTAGTCCAAAATAGATCTATCTACTAAAGAGACAAATTCATGTGAGATTCAACACGAATTAGAAAGAAACAGGCCAAGCAAATTATATTAATGAGGACAAAACATTGCTTACAGTCGTAGATGGATTGAAGCAGTTATGGCAAGTCCTCCTTGTCTAACCCTTACTCAAAAGATCCATGATCCGAATGATGATAGCTTCACTGATTTCTCCCTATGAGATCATAGGTCTCTTGCTTCCAAACTATCTCTGTTCCAGCACCACTTATGAGATCATAAGTTTGGTGTGATTCTCTCTTTTCCTGTCCTCTTTCACCATTAGAAAACTTTCTTATATAGCCTTGGAGAGGCTTTAACCACTTGAGATATCCTTGGGGAAGTTGAGGATTTGCCTCCTTCAGTTGAGGATCTACCCTAAGATCATGGCTGGACTAAGGATTCAAATCCAACTGCCTTCCAAGAATGAAAGGATCCTTCCCCCATTCATCTCAACAACTTAACTACTGCCTAGAATAGGTAGCGCTCCCTCAAAAGGGCCATTAGAGAGCTATAGCGTTTCCTAGTGATGCAGGAGCATCCCTCACGACAAGCAACCAACGTGGAAGTGGAAGTCAGCTGGAAGTTTTTGAATTTTCAAAATTTTCCCTTGGAGTTGACACGCTGAACATAAATGAGACCATTTATTTTAGGCACCTTGGAAAGAATGTAATCAGACCTCGAGCCATACGCTCTCGTCTGAGATAATCAGAGGCATTTATAGTAGTAGTTGCAGGTAGGTAGAATTGAATTCTAGATTAGATAGTTCTAGAAGGAAGAGGGAAAACCGACTATAGACACCCTCATTTGGATCATTGTAACATTAACCAAATAGATTATTATCAAGGAAGAGAAGAGGAGAATAGCAGGGAGTCTCAGAAGACATCCATGTACAGATCGTGAATTAATAGAAGAAGTTGATTCAGACTCATGGCTGCTGTGTTATTCTCCATGTATGTGTGTTAATTTCTCTGAGTATTTCTTCCTGTTATGCATTTGTTATGCTGTGTATGTGAATGACTTCATGTGTTAAGATAGAAGTCAGAGAGTAGGTGAAGTGAGGTACAACTGTTTTCTCTTTGAGAAAGGATTCATGCAAGGGGTGCAGTTGAGTCGTCCGCAAGGAGTGCGTTGGTAGAAGGCTCGGGAGTTAAACTTTTTTTCTCAGAACCCTCAGAAATGAAAGTGGGTTACTAAGACTGTTGCTGCAGGAGTGCGTAGGGTCTGGAGGATTCAACACTCGGAAGTTGTTGAATGTTGAGCGCAAGGAAGGCGCGTAAGTTCCTCTAAAGAATTGGAGTGGAGGAAAGCTCGAGAGACATAACACCTTTGTGATATCATTATTGAAGACTGCACAGGAGGATTCCATGCCAAGAAGTCCTCAAGATAGGAGAAAGGGAATCGACGGTCAAGATCTCGTAGAGGAGGTCGACAAGACCCGTCAACCATTGTATTTATTGAAGAAGTGGAGAGGTTACAGTTGCGCTGGGATTTCAAGCTCCAGGAGTCATGAACCGTTAGATCGTGGACCAGTCACCCATCGACCGCTAGATCCTGGGGAGTTGCGCAGGGGTTAAGTTCCGAGGCAGAGAAGAAATTCCAGAGGAGCCATCAGGACATTAGGCCATTGAGGTTTTGACAAGTAAGAAAATCGAGACCTTGAAAGTCCCAAAATTTCGAGGAAGAATCTGAGCCATTGATCTCGGCAGGGACACGTGGCAAGGAGCCAGGAATCCATCGGGGATCAGCTCATCAGAGAATCGGGTTGAGAAGACATAAAAACTCTCGCATACTGGAATCGCGATCCACGATTTCCCGACAGGAGATTTGAGCCATCCATTCATGGGGACACGTGGATGAATATCCTAATGAGTCGGTGTTCAGGACATCGGGGTTTCCAGTGTCGTGGAACTCGAGCACAACGAAATCGTGATCCACGATTTCCTGATTTGATCAAATTCGTTGATTTGAAGGACACGTGGAGAGAGATCCTGAGGAGTCGGGGTTCAACATTTCGGGATTTCCAGAGTCGAGTGCATTGTGTAAGTTGAAATCACGATACGCGATTTCCCGATAGGATTAAGACCAGTAGTGAAGGACAGGTGTCGGAAGGTTGAGCCTTTCTTTGAGGAGAGGATAGGTGGCATCGGAGATCGAGGATCGAAGATTCCAGAAGTGCGAATTCTTCGCATTTCAAACTCGCGAACTTCGAAATCCCAATAAGGGGGGAAGGACACGGTCATGTGGGATGGCCGGTCACATGCTGAAAGAGTTAGCCCGAGGGGCTAAAGGGTGCAGAAGGTGCCATCGGAGTTCAGGAATCGGGGATACGAGAGGTAAGTAACGTACGACATTGTAAGTTCCAATTTCCCGATAAGGAATTTCCCGATAGTAGACGAGGAAGGTGTGACGTGGATATTTCATCGGGGTTTAGGGATTTATAAGGCCCGATCCCATGAGTTCAGGATTCGCGAACACGCAAAGCCCGATTTCTAGGTAGGAGGAAGGTGGATCGTAAGGAGAATATTCTGTGGGTGCAAAAAAGTCTCGATAAGAGATTTGAAGAACCTCTTTTGTTCTTCGGGCCTAGGGAAGAGAAGGTCCTGGTGAGAGTTGACGTGCCCTGGTTGGCCGTTTGCATCAAGTGGTATCAGAGCATAGAAAAGCTTCTTTGATTTCTATAGCAGAGGACAAGGGGAGTGCACCATGCCGCCATGGAGAAGAAATAGACAATCACCCGATCTAGAGGAGGAAAGGGAATTGGCCATAGGAAGAGAAATGTCCAGAGAAAGAGGTAGGCAAGGACAAAATTCAGACATGGAGAGAGGAATGCGTAATCTTCGTGCCAGAATGGAGGACATGGAGATAAGAGAAAGGAGAAGAGATGATGCAGGAAATATCAGTGAATCCAAGGATGAAGGTGATGTTGGACGTGAAGAAGAAGAAATCCCGGTAGAAGATGCAGCTAATGAGCGTTTAATTAAGGCTATCGCTCGGATGAGTTCAAAAACATAGATGGACATTCTAGCTTATGAAGGGAGTCTGGATGCAGAATATTTTCTAGACTGGATTAGAGCTCTTGACACTTACTTTGATTACGAAGATATCGAAGATGATAAGAAGGTCAGACATGCTGTCACAAGATTAAAAGGACATGCAGCAGTGTGGTGGGATGAACTGCAAGCTGACAGGTGTTGCCAAGGCAAGCATAAAATTAAGAGCTGGGACAGGATGATTGCAAAGATGAAGGCAAAGTTCATTCCCAGGGACTATCAAATTTCTCTGTTCAGAAGGATGTAGAACCTGAGACAGAATATGATGACGGTGAAAGAGTACACCGAGGAATTTTATAGGTTGAATATCAAAGCAGGTCATCGCGAAAGCAATGACGAAAAGGTAGCCAGGTATATGAATGGCCTGAGGTATGAAATCCAGGATGAACTGAATATGGCAACCATCTGAACTATGGAGGATGCTTACCAATTGGCTCTGAAAGTTGAGGAGAAGCTGAGTCGTAAAAAAAGTCAGAGGGGCAGAGGCAGAAGTCATCCCAAAGGCAAATTAGTTGCCCAAGATAAATACCAGAAGCCTAGGGATGACTGGAAGAAACCTTAGACTCAGACAGAGAGAGGTGGAACCTCACAGAGAGGGCGATATGATGAGCAAAGAGGACAACAACCTGAGCAAAGGGGAGGATATGCTGATAATAATAGGTTTCCTCGTACCAGAGGTAGAGGAAGAGGCAGAGGTGGAGTCATTACATGCTACACATGTGGAAAGGAGGGGAACAAGTCAGTTGACTGTCCAGATAGGAAGAAGGATGGAGGAGAGACTCATATTGCCGAGGCACAGAGGTGAGATGTTGAGGCAGAGTACGCTGAGGGCGGAAGATCGTTGGTGATGAGAAAAGTCCTTTTGATGCCAGAAAAGGGATTGGAGAACTCAGCACAGAGGAACAGTCTTTTTAGGACTGCTTGCAAGACCAAAGGTTGGGCATGCAAGGTCATTGTGGACAGCGGAAGCACAGACAATCTCATTTCAACCGAGATGGTGGAGAGGCTGGAGTTGGAGACAACCGATCACCCGAATCCATACAAAGTTTCATGGCTACAGAAGGGACATCAGGTAAATGTCACTAGACAGTTCTTAGTTGACATTAAGATAGGAGGGTATAATGATAGAATTTTATGTGATGTTATTCCTATGGATGTCTGTCATTTATTGTTGGGTAGACCATGGCAATATGATAGGAATGTGATCCATGATGGGAGGAAGAATACATACACCCTGGAGAGGAATGGGAGGACCCATATGTTGTGTCCAATTGAAGATAAAGAAGTGAAGCCAGAGGTAAGCAATAGAGTACTTCTCATGAGTGGGAAGGAACTTCTTACAAAAGTTAAGAAGAAGGAGGATCCACAATTCTTTGTGGTCAGAAAACTGAGAATTGTTCTGACTAGCACAAGAGTGGACGATTTTTCAGAAGAAGTTCAGGAATTGCTGGAAGAGTTCGCTGATATTGTAGTAGACGAACTACCTCGTTCGTTGCCACCGATGAGGAGCGTGAGCCATCACATTGATCTCATACCAGGGACTAGTTTACCAAACAAAGCCACGTACAGGTTGACACCACAAGAGAATGAAGAAGTTAAAAGACAAGTCCAGGAGTTGTTGGACAAAGGCTTGGTCAAGGAAAGTTTGAGTCCATGTGCTGTTCCAATAGTACTCAGTCCAAAGAAATATGGAGGCTAGAGGATGTGCACTGATTCAAGATCCATTAACAAGATAACTATCAGGTATAGATTCCCATTGCCAAGAATGGATGATCTGATGGATTTCTTAAGTGGAGCAATTTTTTTTTCAAAGATAGATTTGAAGAGTGGATATCACCAGATTCGTATGAGAGAAGGGGATGAATGGAAAACAACATTCAAGACAAACGAAGGTTTGTATGAATGGCTTGTCATGCCGTTTGGCTTGACGAATGCACCAAGTACTTTTATGAGGTTGATGAATGAAGTCCTGAAGGAGTTCATCGGGAAGTTTGTCATCGTGTATCTGGATGACATATTGGTTTTCAACAAGACAAAGGCTGAACATATGAAGCATTTGTCTATTGTGAAGAAGAGATTATAGCAGGAGAAGTTGTTGATTAACATGAAGAAGTCCTCATTCATGAAGACAGAACTCATTTATTTGGGGTTTGTTATATCTGCAAATGAGTTGAGGATGGATCTAGATAAGGTGGAGGTAATCAAGAATTGGCCATTACCAAGAAACATATTTGAGGTGAGGAGTTTTCATGGATTTTCTAGTTTCTACAGAAAATTCATCAGGAATTTCAGTGGAATTAGTGCAACAATGATGGATACAGTGAAGAAAAGACATAAATCTTTTCACTAGACGGAAGAGGCTGAGAAGAGTTTCAATTTGTTGAAACGAAAGATTACAGCGCAACCAATCCTGGTGTTACCATATTTTCAAAAGACATTCCAGGTGAAATGTGATGCAAGCGGGTTTGCAATTGGAGTGGTCTTGAGTCAGGAAGATAGGTCGATTGCATATTTCAGCGAGAAGCTGAATGAAGCGAAGGAGAAATACTCCACATATGATAAAGAATTCTATGCCATCATACAGGCATTGAATAAATGGAGGCACTATTTGATTCCTAAGGAATTTGTTTTATATAGTGATAACCATGCATTACAATATGTGACTCAACAAGAAAAKTTGAATCAGAGGCATGTTAAATGGGTAGAATACATGCAAAATTTCACTTTTGTAATAAAACATATTTCTGGTAYTKCTAACAAWGTTGYTGATGCTTTGAGCAGGAAAAGTTTGATGTTGCAGGAGTTCAAAGTCAGGACGTTAGGCTTTGATGATCTTAAGGACATGTATGCAAATGATTCAGATTTCAAGGAAGCTTATGAAGCAGCTGAGAATCCATTTCTCAGAGACATGAGTCAGTGGATAGAGTATGTGATCCAGGACAGATTGTTGTTCAAGGGCAATGAACTGTGTATTCCAAATTGCTCCATGAGAGAGAACTTGTTGAAGGAAAAGCATAGTGGAGGATTGGCCGGACATTTTGGGCATGATAAGACATTTGCTAAGCTGAGAGAGTCATACTTTTGGTCAGGAATGCAGTCAGAAGTCAAGAAATTTGTGGACAGATGCAGGATTTTCCAACATTCAAAGGGAAGGAAACAGAATGCGGGTTTTTATCAACCCTTGCCCATACCAGAGAAGCCGTGGGATGAAATTAGCATGGATTTCGTATTGGGATTGCCGCAGACACAAAGAGGTGTTGATTCAATCTTTGTGGTAGTTGACAGGTTTTCTAAGATGGCACATTTTATTCCATGCCAGAATACCAACGACGCAACTCACATCGCAAATTTGTTTTTCAAGGAGATTGTGCGACTCCATGGATTGCCAAAAAGCATAGTCTCGGACAGGGACACCAATTTCATAGGCCATTTCTAGAGAACATTGTGGAAGAAGCTAGGAACTAACTTGATGTTTATTTCTACTTATCATCCTCAGATGGATGGACAGACATAAGTGGTCAACAGAAGTCTGGGAGACTTGTTGAGGATCTTGGTGACAGAGCACCATAGCAGCTGGGATAACATATTACCGCAGACAGAGTTTTCTTACAATGACTCAGTAAATCGGAGCACAGGGAAAAGTCCATTTCAGATTGTATATGGAATGCAGCTGAGAGGAGTTTCTGAACTGAGGGATTCAGAACAGGCTGATACTAGTAGCGCTGCTGCAGGAGAATTCGCTGAAGCAATGAAAGAACTTCACAGCCAGGTGAAGCAACGACTATGGAAATCAAGTCAGGAGTACAAACGCAGAGCAGATTAGCACCGGAGACAACTTCAGTTTGAAGTTGGTGATCTGGTTCTGGCACATTTAAGGAAAGAAAGGTTCCCGAGAGGAACATACAACAAGATGAAGATGAAAAAAATTGGGCCATGGAAGGTCTTGAAGAAGATGGGACAAAATGCTTATGAAATTGAGTTACCAGATGGCATTGGAATATCTCCGATATTTAATGTTTCAGATTTATATCCATATAAAGCTGATGAAGTAGGAGAAGACGATGATGATCAACTAGAGGTCCAGTGGCAGAAGCAGATGCCAGTTGCAGAGAATCCACAGATGGAGTAGATACTGAACAAACGAGTGGGTAAGAAAACCAGGAGGAAAGAATATTTTGAATATTTGGTTAAGTGGAAGGGTCATCCAGTTGAAGATGCCAGCTGGGAGACCGAAGCAGAGATTCAAAAGCATGGACATACCGTGCAGGAGCTCATGGAAAGGAGCCCATGCAAATTTTCAAGCGAGGGAGTATGATGCAGGAGCATCCCTCATGACAAGCAACCAATGTGGAAGTGGAAGTCAGCTGGAAGACGTCCAGCGCAAGTTTTCAAATTTTCAAAATTTTCCCTTGGAGTTGATGCGCTGAACATAAATGAGACCATTTATTTTAGGCACCTTGAAAAGAATGTAATCAGACCTCGAGCCATACGCTCTCGTCTGAGATAATCAAAGGCATTTATAGTAGTAGTTGCAGGTAGGTAGAATTGAATTCTAGATTAGATAGTTCTAGAAGGAAGAGGGAAAACTGAATATAGACACCCTCATTTGGATCATTGTAACATTAACCAAATAGATTATTATCAAGGAAGAGCATAGGAGAATAGCAGGGAGTCTCAAAAGACATCCATGTACAAATCGTGAATTAATAGAAGAAGTTGATTCAGACTCATGGTTGTTGTGTTATTCTCCATGTATGTGTGTTAATTGCTCTGAGTATTTCTTCATGTTATTCATTTGTTATGCTGTGTATGTGAATGAATTCATGCGTTAAGATAGAAGTCTGAGAGTAGGTGAAGTGAGGTACAATTGTTTTCTCTTTGAGTAAGGATTCCTGCAAGGGGTGCAGTTGAGTCGTACGCAAGGAGTGCGTTGGCAGAAGGATCGGGAGTTAAACTTTTGTTCTCAGAACCCTTAGAAATGAAAGTGGGTTACTAAGACTGTTGTTGCAGGAGTGCACAGGGTCTGGAGGATTCAACACTCGGAAGTTGTTGAATGTTGAGTGCAAGGAAGGCGTGCAAGTTCCTCTGAAGAATCAGAGTGGAAGAAATCTCAGGAGACATAGCACCTTCGTGATATCATTATTGAAGACTGCACAGGAGGATTCCGTGCCAAGAAGTCCTCAATATAGGAGAAAGGGAATCGACGGTCAAGATCTCATAGAGGAGGTCGACAGGACCCGTCAACCATTGGATTTATCGAAGAAGTGGAGAGGTTACGGTCCCACTAGGAGTTCAAGCTCCAGGAGTCATGAACCGTTAGATCATGGACCAGTCACCCATCGGCCGCTAGATCCCGGAGAGTTGCGCAGGGGTTAAGTTTCGAGGCAGAGAAAAAATTCTAGAGGAGCCATTGAGACATTAGGCCATCGGGGTTTTGACAAGTAAGAAAATCGAGACCTTGAAAGTCCCGAAATTTTGAGGAAGAATCTGATCCGTTGATCTCGGCAGGGACACGTGGCAAGGAGCCAAGAATCCATTGGGGATCAGCTCATCGGAGAATAGAGTTGTGAAGACATAAAAACTCTCGCATACTGGAATCGCGATCCACGATTTCTCGACAAGAGATTTGAGCCGTCCATTCGCAGGGACATGTGGACGAAGATCCTGACGAGTTGGCATTTGGGACATCGGGGTTTCCAGTGTCGTGGAACTTGAGCACAATGAAATCGTGATCCGCGATTTCCCGATTTGATCAGAGCCGTTTATCTGAAGGACACGTGGAGAGAGATCCCGAGGATTCGGGGTTCGACATTTCAGGATTTCCGGAGTCGAGTGCATTGTGTAAGTTGAAATCGCGATACACGATTTCCTGATAGGATTAAGATTGGTAGTGGAGGACAGGTGTCGGAAGGTTGAGCCTTGCTTTGAGGAGAGTACAGGTGGCATCGGAGATCGGGGATCGAAGATTCCAGGAGTGCGAATTCTTTGCATTTCAAACTCGCGAACTCTGAAATCTCGATAAGGGGGGAAGGACACAGTCACGTGGGTTGGCCGGTCACATGCTGAAAGAGTTATCCTGAGGGGCTAAAGGGTGCAGAAGGTGCCATCGGAGTTCGGGAATCGGGGATATGAGAGGTAAGTAACTTACGACATCGTAAGTTCCGATTTCTCGATAAGGAATTTCCCGATAGTAGACAAGGAAGGTGTGACGTGGATATTTCATCGGGGTTCAGGGATTTATAAGGCCCGATCCCATGAGTTCAGGATTCGCGAACACGCGAAGCCCGATTTCCCAGTAGGAGGAAGGGGGATTGTAAGGAGAATATTCAGTGGGTGCAGAAAATTCCCGATAAGGGATTTGAAGAACCTCTTTTGTTCTTCGGGCCTAGGGAAGAGAAGGTCCTGGTGAGAGAAAACGTGCCCTGGTTGGCTGTTTGTGTCACCTAGTAGGCTTAAGGGGGCTTCCAGCACTCCTAAAGACAACAATGCTCCCTCAGAAGGGCCAAAGAAGCTTTATAACACTCCCAGATAGTGTAAGGGGGAGTGCCAACACTCCCAGAAGAGGTATAGGGGAGCGCTCCCCTCCAAAAACTTAGTTTTTTTAGTGTTTTCAGATGGTAAAAGGTTCATGAGACCAGTTAACCTTTCCTCCTCTTCCAAATCAAGTGTCTGACATGTGCCAAGTGTCCTCCTGATGTCGTTTACAAGCATGACATAGGCATCATGGGAGTATGCTTCCCTAACACTTGCGACACTTGTGAGCAAAATGCGACACTTGTGACCTTTGTAATGACGACACTTGCGAGACTATCAAAGTGAGTATTTTTTATGTGTAACAGATTCCCCCCCAAAGTATGAAGTTAGAATAAGGGATCTGATAACTGAAATTCTTTGTAGACTTTCAAGCAAGGATATAGACGCAGAGAACCTGACAAAAGCTGCACACAAACATCCAATAAATATTATGACATGTTTCAAACCCAAGGCAAGCATACCTATGCTTGGGTGATTAGGACTTGCAAGATATGGCCACCATAAAATACACTGCGGATCCATAATTGTATGGATAAAAAGGGTATAGCCACTAAAAATACACTGTGGATCTATACTCGTATGACATGAACTGATCGTATCCATGAAGAATACACAGTGGATCTATGCGATGGCAAGACATAGCCATGACCAATACAAAGTGGATCTATGTCACAGTATATGTGTCATTGTTCAAGAGAAACTCCATGGTAACCTGGGCAAAGTACATATCAAAGTGATCTCTCAACCCAGGGTCTTCTTACCGATCCCGATGTAGTACGAATCTAACCATGTGAATAGATGTCCTGATGTCGAACATAGAAGAAACCACTTGATTACTGGTCAATGATGTAAACCGTTAACAAGCACGAGGGATATCACCATTAATGTCAATGATTCCCAAGGTACTCTAGTACATTCCAACGAATGTGAATGGATGAGCTGGAGTTGAAAATCCATGGAATCATCCGATCATAGGTCAATGATGTAAACCTATTGTCGGACGTGAGGAGGCCTTCCATTGAGGCATGCAGGCCCCAAAGTATTAACTGGTTTCTAATTTTAATTCTTGGATAATGTGTTGAAGTCGACAGGAATAGGCTCGTCGAAGGAGGGCCTTGACGTATTCCCCATCAACGACATGAAACGAACATAGAGATGTAATTGGTAGATCAAATGAACATGGACTGACATGGGTATTGAGACAAGATATTTGTGATGGCTGACTCTCGAGGTGGATACTTCCCTTGAATACCGAGGCACAACAGCAGAAACATGACATGGACCAAAACTTGATGATGTAGTGGATGCTCTGACTTACATCAGGTGACCCAGAGGAGTGAAATAAACTCAAAGGATTGGCTCAGTGCAGAGGTTCAGTGGATTAAAATGCATGCAAAAGACAAAGTGTCATGTTCAAGGGCGACTCTAAGAGTTACTTGGTAATGTTCTCACAAAACTGCTTGGCTTGCTTTCAATTTTTCCCCCATCTAGATAGACGAGTACCTCTTTTAAATTTAACGAGCTCGAGGACGATAACACATGCTTGATAAAACTCACCTCCGGTAAGTTCCTCTTCCTATGTTTAACGAACTGGAAGAAGTAAGGGTTCGATCCCATATGGGCCTGTCGATGTTTTGTTTAGCGATTCCAAAGACAAAAAACTCGAAGGTTTTTCATGATTATAGAGTCTGGAAAAACACTTAAAAGAGAACTCTCTCATTTCCTTTTTTGTAAAGTAGTCCGAAGAGACCAAAAAAGAGATAAACTATCGCTCAATAGACGTTTTCTTCAAATACTTTAATGAGCATGAAGAGAACAAGGTCGCTCGGTAATCTTTTCATGTTTAGAGAGTCTGAAAAGGACTTAAAGATGACTCCAATGTTGTCCTTTTTCATAATGTTAGTCTCGCGAGGCCGAAAAAGAGATAAATTATCACTTGAAAGATGCCCTTTCAAACCGTTTAACGAGTGGAAAAGGAAGCAAGATCACTCGACAATCTTTTCATGTTTAGAGAGTCTGAAAAGAGCTTAAAGGAGACTCTAGGGGGTTCCTTTTTTTGTATCCATACAGGTCCGAAAAAGAGATAAAAGTCTACCCGAATGCATTCTCATGTATTTAAGAGCACAAGAAAGAACAAAGACTAAGCTCGGTATTCCCCCAGCTTGAAAGCTAGTCGTTTAACTCCAGAATGATCAGCAAAGGCTGGAGACATGCCCTCCAAGCTTCGATTAATTCACCTGCTTTGATGTCGTCACCAATTTCTCTAGTAAATGAGAAAAAGGAGAAGGGTGGATGAAAAGAAGGTTCAAGAGAGGTGACTGTTTCATTTTTTAATGAGCTTGACACAGGAAAAGAACTATGCTCAAGGACTCTGTTTCATTTTTTAATGAGCTTGCCATAGAGAAGAGAAACTATGCTCGTGACCTCTGTTTCATTTTTTAATGAGCTTACCACAGAGAAGAGAAACTATGCTCATGATTTTGTCTGGATCACGGCTTCCAAGAGGATAATGCTCTGGAAGGGTACCATGTCGAAGGATAAAACATGGTCATGGACTCCAGGAGATCTTCGTTGGATGGAAGATAATCACTCGAGAAGGAACATATATCGAGGGTCACGATAGGAGTAAGGAGATCATGCTCCAATAATCCTACAGAAGAAATCACCATGTCCACTACCGGATCCAAATCGTCGAAAGTTGAGGTCATGGGAGACAACGCCACATAATTGACATGCAGCGGGGGTGATACTGTCTGCATGTAAGAACCACTTAGGGAGGTAACCTAGTCGGGGCCGATGAATGAAAGTTGATCAATAGTCACAATTCTTCGATCGTGAGGGAAAGATATCACACGGAAAAGAGTGGATACAATAGCTTTCATGGCATAGACATAATCCCGCCCAAGGAGTAAAGAAAAATCCAAGGAGTCTCGGACTACCATGACATCGATAAAGACAGTTTTCCCTCCCAAAGTTACAGGATACTGAGGAAGTATCCCTAAAGGTTGACTAGTTCTTCTGTTAAAAGCTAACAGATTCTGTGTAACCGGTGCAAGCTGTGGACAACCCAAAGTGTACCAAGAAACAGAAGAAAAAATACTAACGGACGCACCTTCGTCTATCAGCATTTGAGGAACGTCCTGACCACAAACATGTATTGTAATCTAGAAAGGAATGTGAGAGGGAAGACGAGGTCCAGTTAGCACACCCCAATCAAAAAGGATGGCTTCAATACTTGGAGGGGGTTTCAAAGGAGAAGGAGGAATTCCCCCTGGCACGGTAGAGTCTGTATTAGCGAGAAAAACATGGGGAGTATCGGGTTTACTCTCTAGAAGGGGAGTAGGATCGATCGATTATTGGATCGGATCAACCAATGGTGGACTTGGATATACCACTTTAGCACTCTTCAGAGGAAGAGTGGGACTAATCGAGGAAGGGACTGGATCAGTCACTTTGACATTCCTCAATGGAGGAATGGGATCGACCGATGGAGAAACTGGCTCGACCACTTTGGCACTCTTCAGAGGAAGAGTGGGACTGACCGAGGAAGGGACTGGATCAGTCACTTTGGAATTCCTCAACGGAGGAATGGGATCGATCGATGGAGAAACTGGATCGACCACTTTAGCACTCTTTAGAGGAAGAGTGGGACTGACCGAGGAAGGGGCTAGATCAGTCACTTTAGCATTCCTCAATGGAGGAATGGGATTGATCGATGGTGAAACTGGATCAACCACTTTAGTGTCACTCTTTTTATGAAGAGAAGGGTTGATCAATGACAGAACTGGATTAGCTACTTGGGTTTGTGGTTCAATCGAGGAGGAAACTAGATTGACCACCTGATCAATCGGACTGACCAGGGATGGAACCGGATTGACGAGTCCATCAACCAATGATGGGTCGGAGGAAATCTTACGATAACCTTTTGGAAGTTGAAGTTTTTCCAAAAGAGAAGAAGCCTCGTCCATGCGAGGACAAAGGTGAGAGTAATGGTCACCTTTACATAACATGCAAGGGAACTTGATAGTTTTCTTCTTCTTACCAACCTTAATGTCACTAGTTGATGGGGTATCATTGACATGACTGACAGAGGTCGATGATGTGGTGGAACACATTTCTAGGACCTGGGTAAGACCAGGGCAATCCCTCAGAAAGTGGTCACCCTTACAAAGATTGTGTTGACGACGGAGGTCGCTCCTGGATTGCTTACAGGAGCAGAGCCCGGCGCCCATCAGTTTTATGTCACGATTTATTTAATGGGGTGATCAAATGGGTAAGTACTCAAGAAGATATATCTTTAACTCAGGAAACTAGGCTTGGTATGTAGAAAGCAAGGGAGGTCTTGATCCAACTTCTTTCATTAAATGATTAAAGGGTGGTAGATGGAAGACTTGTGGGAAGGGTGAACAAGACTATCTTGGGCGACATGCCTTCGGAATATTGAGGATGAAAAACTCAGAAGCTAATATCCTCTTGGTCCAGAGCCTCAAGACGATGAAGGGTGACTCGATTGTATCCTCCAATTCCAAGTCGTTCAACACTAATAAAATCACAGGAACCGATTAGAAACAATGCAACTGTGATAGTGATCCAACCGACATCATCCTATAACAGCTGCAACTTGATTGGATCCTCCAATTCCGAGCTGTTCTAACATGGTAAACAAAGAGATGGAAAGAAGCTGAAATCCATAAAGTAAGAAATCTCAAATTCCTTATACATTAACCAGAGCGACCAATGCTTCATCAAAACTTTACAATCGGGAGCCTTGCTCAACCATCGATCCTTCCAAAAATGGTGAAAATGCCTACATATACTCGAAACAACAATGACATAAAAAATGAGACACTGCATTAAAAACATTGCATCTGCATGCCCATTGACAATTTGCGCATGCAGTCTCTGAATGATCATGCACCTATGGTAGACACAATCGAACTCCTGACAGTCCTATGGGTGAATTGACGTGATTTTAATTCATCCCCGTACTTTCCCTTTATGGTGGAGACAATGTCTAACCACCACCAACTACTGCAATAACTACTTCCTTGGGATTAGGAATGGTCCGGCCAACTCTGCACCTTTGGGATGTGGAGGTCCCCTCGCGCTGCCACCTGGATGGGCTGAACGGCCTGATGAATAGAGGTAGAGGCCATAGCAAAGGTTGGGGCGTATAATGGGAAGTGGTGAATGGATAGAGGAGACATGGAGCGTGGGGCTTGAGTGGATGAGGAGAGGTGAGTTGGGAGAAGAAGGGAAGAACACCTGGCATGATGTGTTAGGAAAAAATAAGAAAAAGGAAAAAGGGGACTGCGAGGGTGAATGGATAGGTGACGGGGAGAGAAGGAGGACACATGGCAGCTGATAGGAGGACGATAGACTGAGGGGGGGGGGCATGATATGAGGTGAAGCGGAAGATAGGCAGTAGGGGAGAGGTGGCTCAGGAGGTGACACGGTGGGGGAAGGCCTTGCATTGATTAAAAGCAGAGTGACTGAGAAGGGTGGGATCGCCTGTGCGTCGTTGATCCGGGCGCTTTGATTGTAGCCATTGGGAAGATGTGTGCCTGATTCCGGACCCCCCCCTATTAAAGTTATAAAATAAATGGGGGTATGGAATTTCCTGTGTGTCGTTGATCTGGGCGCTCTGATCATAACCATCGGAGAGGTGCGCTCTTGATTCCGGACCACCCCCCCCTTCGCTTAAAGGTAGAAAGGCGAGGGGGCTCCAGAATCGGATCCTGACCATAGATCTGGGCATGTGGATCCTCGCCTCCCATGGCTGTTTGTCGGTTAACCACAGGCACATTTGCGTCCCAAACTTAGGTAAGTGGGTTTTCACCTGCTCCTTTGCATTGTTCTCTCCCTTTATAAGAAATGTCGCTAACATTAGGCTCCATGGGGGATAGAGTCGTCCCTGTGATGCTCTAAGGACTCATTTTGCAGTTTCAGTGCCTTGTTGTTTGGCTATGGAGTCATTTATTAAGACGAAAGATAAAAACAAACAAGGAACCAAAAGGACAATATTTACAAATAAAGGAGCCATCGAAGGTTCAGACAAAACATTTCTTTAGAAAATGCCCATTTACTGGGCTGTTGAAAACTTCTTCACCCTCCAAATCCTGCAGCCGATATGTGTTATTTAAGAAAACCTCAGAGATTTTGAAGGGCCCGATCCACAGGGATTCAAATTTTCCGTGATTTCCCTTATCTTGTTTAGGAGCATCCCATTTCAGCACCAGGTCTCCTATACAAAATTCTTCCTTCTTGGCCTTCTTATCGAAAACCTGCTTGATCCTTTGCTGATGGTCCTAAATTTTGTCCATTGCCTACTGGACCTCCACTAGCTGATGAATCCTTTTGATCATGTCATCAGGCTCCTCCTGATGATCCTGGAGGAATTTTGCTACAGGAATGGATAAATGAGAAGGGAAAACAACCTCCGCTCCATAGAATAATTGGAAAGGAGAGACACCGATAGATCTCTTCGTGGCTACTTGATCGGCCCATAGGGAAAACTTTAATCTTGAATGCCAGGCCTTCTTGTTGTCTTCCAACAATCTTTTGATGATCCTTATCAAACTTTTGTTGGAGGATTCTGCTAAACCGTTGCCCTGTGGATAATATGGGGTGGAGTGAATCAGTTTGATCTTGAACTACTAACAGAACTTGGCTAATGGATCAGACCCGAAAGCGACTGTGTTATCAGTGACAATCTTACTTGGGCAGCCGAACCTTGTGATGAGGTCCTCCAGGAACCCAATGATTACCTTGTGGGAAGTACTCCTGGTAGGGATAGCTTCAATCCACCTGGTAAAGAAATCTGTAGCAGTCAGGATCCATCTGTGCTACCCACTGGAAGCAGGGTGAATTTCTCCAATGAAATCTAGGCCCCACTGCTAGAAAGGTCCCAAAACAACCACAGGATTTAGCAACAAGGACTTGAGCTGTTGTTTTCCTGTAAATATTTGACATTGGATACAGGCTCTAATTCCTCTATGGATATCAACGAACAATGTGGGCCAGTAGTACCTGGCTCTGAGAATTTTGTGGGTTGTGGCCTACCAGAAGTGGTGCCCTCCACATAGGCCACTGTGAAATTCAGCCATGATCCTGTTGGCCTCTTGTGAATTCATGCATTTTAAAAGCACCCCCAGGGGGTCTTTCCAGTACAAAATTTGATCGATAAGGCAGTATCTGATTGCCTTGAGCTTCATATCTCTTGCTTTGTTTCTTTGCAGGCCATCTGAAGGCCGCAACTCTTGCATAAAGTATATGACATCCTTATACCAAGGACATCGAGCCAATGGGGGCTCCCTTTGAGGGTCCATGTCAGACAGCCGACCCTGCTAAATTCCTGAGCATTTGTTGATGAAACTTAACCCCAAATCTTGGCAATTGGCTTCAACCAACATCTTGGCTAAACCTTGACCTTTGATCAATTTAGTAGGCTTTATTTCCAGGTCAAACTCCAAAATCTTGGCTATCCACTTACTCCTCCTCCCGTCTATGTCAGGCTGAATAAGAATGTCTTTAACAACAACTGAGGGGACATAAGCTATGATTTTTGACTGCAGGACATAGATTCTAAATGCCTTGAGGGCCTTTACCACTGCGTAGGCCTGCTTCTCCATAGTGTCATACCTGACTTCAGCATCCCTCAATGCTCGGCTGAAATAAGAAATAGGCTGCTCTAGCCCAATCTCATTTGTCTGTAATAAAACAGTAGCCACCGTGTCAGGCGAGGCAAAGGAGAAAATAAGGAAATCCTTTGAGTAGTCGGGACTAATAATCACAGGGGCTTCAGTCAGGGACTTCTTTAATTTCTCAAAGGAATGTCACGATTCAGAAGTCCACCTCACTTCATTTCCTTTCCTTAGCATGGCTGTTATAAGTTTTACCTCCTCAGCAAAGTTAGGCACAAACCTCCTCTGAAAATTAATCTTACCAAGGAAGGATTGGACCTCCTTCTTGGACCTCAAGATTGATAAGGATTGTATTGCCTCAACTCTTCTAGGGTCAATCCTGAATCCTTCCACTGATACCACGTGGCCTAGTAACTTCCCCTCCGGCATGGCGAACAAATATTTCTTGGGGTTTAATGAAATGCCAAAACTTCTGTATTTCAGGAAAACCTTCCTGAGATGACAACAATGTTCTCTATCAGATTTTGAAAACACTGTGATGTCATCCAGATAGACGACCACAAATCTATCATTTTCCCCAATGAAAGCTATGTCCATGGCACATTGGAACATTGCCCCTGCATTCATCAATCCAAAAGGCATCTTGGCATACATGAATGTGCCCCATGGAGTGGTAAATGCCATCTTTTCCCTTTCCTCAAGAAGAACAGAGACTTGATTGTAGCCAGAGAAACTGTCGATCATGGACATCCTGGAGGCTCCTGTTACCCTATGTAGTATATGTTCCATATTTGGTAAGGGGTAGTTATCCTTTCATGAGCTCCTGTTCAGGTTTTTGAAGTCTACATAGAGTCTAATTTCTCCATTCTTTTTCCTTACTGATACCAAGTTGGCCACCCACTCTGAATATCTCAGTGGTACAATGATCTGAGCTTGAAGCAGCTTCTTCACTTCCCTCTCCATGATAGGCAGCAACATAGGATTGATCTATCTCAGCTTCTGCCTAAATGGCTTTGCCTCCCCTTTCAATGGTATTTTATGCTCGATGAAAAAAGTGTCGTATGTTTTGAGGTCTTTGTAGGTCCAGGCAAAACCATCAATAAATTCCCTCAAAATTCCAACGTACTCAGAACTTTACTCCTTTGTCATACTTCTCGATATTTTGACGAACTTGGGCTCACTCTTAGTGCCAATGTTTCACTGAATAGTACCAGCATCATCTACTGAGATCTCCCCTTTTAATGCCACACCATTTCTATCAAAAATCCTTTCCAAAGGAATCAATCCTCTTGGAATATGATTGTTGGGCAGCTGCACAATGTTACGCTCTGCAACCTTATTCAGAAAATTACCCCTATCAATCTTTTCTTCAGAGACAGAGTCTTGGTTGATATGCATCTCTGAAAATTCTTCGACAGTCTCCAAGAACTTCTTGATCTCGAGATCATCCTTGAATACCTTCCAATGTTTGACATTGTCAGGTATGGAGGGCCTGTATTTTACCTCTACATCATATCTGAATTTGGGCGGCAAGGGTACTTTGAAATTGCTTGCTGATGTAGCCAAGGAATCTTCCATTGTGTTCTCCTCTCTTGGGATGAAAAAAATGTTAAATGATGAGAAGAAAATGTCAATTAGGTCCCATACTTCATTTATGTAACTCCTAAGTCGAGGATGCTTAGCCTGATAAGTGATTCTGATCTGTTGGACCACCAACTCTGCATCTTCGAACACTGCTACTTCCTGAATTCCCATTTTCCTTGTGGTTCTTAATCCTAGGATAAGAGCTTCATACTCTGCCACATTGTTGGTAGCTTCAAATTCTAATTTGTATGAAAAAGATATGGTTTCCTGAGCAGGTGACACAAAAAACACCCCAGCTCTAGCGCCTTCCCTAAAATAGGCTCCATCAAAGAACATTTTCCAGACGGGGGTGATGGAGGGAAGAAATTTATGGGAAGTGGTGGGCAACTTTCTGAGCTTAAGAGGAGGCTTGGGATCATGGGTGATTTGTAGTAAACTAGAACCTAAATTAGTGTCCAAGGAAAAAATAGGATGGTTGGTAGGATTGGCCTCATCATTGATTATATAGGCCAGTTGGGTTTCCCTGTATAGTCTTCTATGCTCTCCTCCAAACACTGGGATAGTAGCATATGTGAGGTCCATCTGCAAGGTTCCCCCCAGTCTTTTTATCCAAGATCTTGATAACAACATACCGAACTTGGGGGGGACATCAGCCACTACAATATCCATGACAACACTTTTCATGGGCAGCTGAAACAAGGTCACGACCATATCTTTGATAACTCCTAGACAATGAACCTTTCTAGAGTCAAAGGAATAGAGGTCGTGATAAGCTCGGGTGACTTCTAGCCCTAACTCTTCCATGATAGTTTCGGGCATAAGGTTGTGAGAATCCCCCGAATCCATCAAGCAGTTGTGCAATACCTTGTCATGTATGTTCAAGGAAGTGTATAAGGGAGGGGATGAGTCATTCTTGTCTTCTACCATAGGACCTAGAATAACTGCAGGATTTTCATCTTGCAAATTGATGGAGTCTGTGGGAAGGTGTGAGACCTCAGACTATAAAAGCTCAGAGAAGCGTTTCTTGAACCCTTCATGTTTAATCAACTCGGTCAGGGGTACAGGGATTCTGATCTTTTGAATTTCATGCTCGAAATTAAAAGAAGATGTAAGCTTTGGGATTTCTCTTATTTCGGGAACATGACTCTAGAATATGAGAGAGAGGGGTTGGTTCTTCTTACCTCTATGAATATCCGCTACTTAATTAGCAGGTTTCTCTTCTCTAGGGAACTTATCAGGAACATCAAGTGCTACTATCCTTTTCTTAGACCTCATATCATACATGCCTTGGTTGCCACTAGCCTTGTCCCCCTTGCTCAGTTCATTCAACTGACTATCCATGAGATTCTCTTCGTATGCTAATTGAGTGAGATGAGGAAAAGGAGGAGTGTCTCTGAAGAAATGAATTTTAGGACCAAGCACATCTGCTTCCCCTTCTTCCCCCTCGGCCACTAAATTGTTTTGAAAAGGGGCCTGAATTTTCTGGTCTTCTCTGTCTCTTCCCCTCTCTATGCATAGTTGGGGAATTAATATTGTTGGGCCTCTTGAAACCTCCTTTATTTTCAGCGTTTTGAGGGCCCTTGTATGATTTCCTCCCCTCCACCTTCATTCTCTCCATCTTTGCAGACAGAGACTTCACCATCTTGGTCAGTTCATCCACTTGAGGGTGGGGCACCATCTGGCCAGAAGTTGAGGCTTCATATATTCCCTTTATTCTATCTGCGTTGGCCTTATTCCTCAGTCTATTAGCTGCTAATACATTGGATTCCACCTCTATGGCCACATCTTGCATTTGAGCTAAGGAGGTGGCTCTTCTTTCTCTCAATAAAAGACAAAAATCGGGGCCAAATGCACTAGCATAAGAAATCTTGGCCGAGGCTTCTGAAGGCTTTATTTGGGCAGGGATTTTGTTATACATCTTATTGAATCTTTTGGAGAAGTCAGAGACAGACTCTCCTTCCATCTTCTTCAAAGACACAAACTCTGTCATGTAATACATGAAATCCTTCCTATCTCCCCATTGTCTTAGGAAAGCACTATCCAGGGCTTCGATCCCAACAATAGATCCGGGGGCCAATCCTCTAAACCATTTTCTCACCTCCCATCCAGGCTCTAGACGAAGACTCTCATCCAGACATCTTCATTTTCAATGTTGAGGTTGTCTGTGTAACTGTAGAAGTATCCAGGTGCTCTTCCGCAGTTACGTCCCCTTCCCCGGTGAACTTGGGCATGTATTTCAAGTAATCTCCAGTAGGGAGAGGATTCATAGGATGGGGTAGAACTAAGGGAGAATATCTGGCAGTGACTATGGAATCCATTCTATTTAAGGGGGGATTAACACCAGCCATAGGAATATTAGGTGGAGGAGAACTTGGAGGAGAAGGAGTTCGCGAAGGGGTTACTGGGAATGAGTCTCGAAGTGGAATAGGAAATAAAAGGGGATTTAAGGAGAAGGCTAACGGGCTCAAGTCAGGAAATGCTCCTCTTTGTGTATGAGTGGTGAAATATTCTACAGTCCTGGGTCTACGCCAAGGTACAACTTCAGAGGAGAGGGGAGTGACAAGGATTTCTCCCTCCAATCCCAGACCGAGAGGGGAAAACTCAGTAGGAACACTCCCAAAATTCAGGAAATGGGAAACCTCTGAAGGAGGTCTATTAAGAAACTAAGGAGGAGAAAAAGGAGTTCCTAAGGAAGGAGATGGAGGATTACCTGGTTTGGCAGTGGAATCTTTTTCTTTAGGGGCCTTTCCTTTCCTGAGAACCACCTCTAGATCAGTTTCAGGTGTAGCTAGAGGAAGTTGTGGATGAGATCGCGTGTGTCTGCCTCTGAAAGCCACAATTAATATAGTAGGTTTTCCACAGTGGAGTCATCATGATGGATTTGCCAGGTGCACAGCAACAATCTTTAAAGGCTTTGATACCTGGTGCACCTTCAGAATCAGAGGCTCAATGTCGTTCAATCCCGGGGAACATTTTCAACTTCGTCCCCAGCAACGGCGCTAGAAATGTGGATGATGGAGGTCGTTCCTGGATTTCTTGCATGAGCAGAGCCCGAAGCCCATCATTTTTATGTCACGATTTATTTAATGGGGTGATCGAATGGGTAAGGACTCAAGAAGATATATCTTTAGCTCAGGAAACTGGGCTTGGTATGTAGAAAGCAAGGGAGGTCTTGATCCAACTTCTGTCAGTAAATGATTAAAGGGTGGTAATGGAAGACTTGTGGGAAGTGTGAACAAGACTATCTTGGGCGACAGGCCTTCAAAAGATTGAGGATGAAAGAATCAGAAGACAATATCCTCTTGGTCTGGAGCCTCAAGAAGCTGAAGGGTGACTCAACTGGATCCTCCAATTCCAAGTCGTTCAGCGCTAAGAAAATCACAGGAACCGATTAGAAACAATGCAACTGTGATAGTGATCCAACCTACATCATCCTATAACAACTACAACTTGACTGGATCCTCCAATTCCGAGCTGTTCTAACATGGTAAAAAAAGAGATGGAAAGAAGCTGACAACCATAAAGTAAGAAATCTCAAATGCCTTATACATTAACCAGAGCGATCGAGGCTTCATCAAAACTTTACAATCGAGAGCCTTGCTCAACCATCGATCCTTCCAAAAATGGCGAAAATGCCTACATATACTCGAAACAACAACGACATAAAAAACGAGACACTGCATTAAAAACATTGCGTCAGCATGCCCACTGACAATTTGCACATGCAGTCTCTGAATGATCGTGCACCTATGGTAGACACAATCGAACTCCTGACAATCCTATGGGTGAATCGATGTGCTTTTAATTCGTCGCCGGAATTTCCCTTTATGGCGGAGACGATGTCTAACCACCACCAACTGTCGCAATAACTACTTCCTTGGGATTAGGAATGGTCCGGCCAACTCTGCACCTTTGGGACGTGGAGGTCCCCTCGCGCTTCCACCTGGATGGGCTGAACGACCTGATGAATAGAAGTAGAGGCCAGAGCGAAGGCTGGAGCATATAATGGGAAGTGGTGAATGGGCAGAGGAGACATGGAGCATGGGGCTTGAGTAGATGAGGAGAGGTGAGTTGGGAGAAGAAGGGAAGAACACCTGGCATGATGTGTCAGGCGAAAATGAGAAAAAGGAAAAAGCGGACCACGAGGGTGAATGAACAGGTGACGGGGAGAGAAGGAGGACACATGGTAGCTAGTAGGAGGAGGACGATAGACTGAGGGGGGGGGGGGATTCTATGAGGTGAAGTGGAATATAGGCAGAAGGGGAGAGGCGGCTCGGGAGGTGACACGGTGGGGGAAGGCCCCACATTGATTAAAAGCAGAGCAGCTGAGAAGGGTGGGATCACCTGTGCACCGTTGATCCGAGTGCTCTGATCATAGTCGTCGGGAAGATGTGCGCTTGATTCCGGACCCCCCCCCTTATTAAATGTAGAAAGGCAATGGGGGCCCGGAATTTCCTGTCCGCTGTTGATCTGGGTGCTCTAATCGTAGTTTTCGGAGAGGTGCGCTCTCGATTCCGGACCCCCCCCCTCCGCTTAAAGGTAGAAAGGTGAGGGGGCTCTAGAATTGGATCCTGACCATAGATATGGGCATGCAGATCCTCGCCACCCAGAGCTGTTTGTCGGTTAACCATAGGCACAGTTGCGTCCCGAACTTAGTTAAGTGGGTTTTCACTTTCTCCTTTGCATTGTTCTCTCCCTTTACAAGAAATGTCTCTAACAGATTGCAAGGGAATTTGGGTTTCAGATTCTTCATTTTAATCTTGTTGACCTCATCAACACTCCCAGTACTATTAACTGTAACTGGTTTCTTAGAGCCAACATCTGATGTTGTTGGGGTATTTGTCCTTTTTGGGTTCTTCTTCTTCTTCTCTTTTTGTTTCTTCTTCTTCTGATTAACCTGGCTACTTGCTTTAGAGCTTTCACTAGGTGAAGAAGGAGAAATGGAAGGAGACTTGATGGAAGAAGAAGGTGAAAATTTGACATGAGGTTGATGTGTGGGTGGTGTATTGACATCCAAAGTATTAGGTTCAACTGAAACATTGGGAGGATTCGGGATCTCCGTAGTGGGGAACAACCAAACTGGTAATCCAATAGTGAGTCCTGGAAGACGCAGTGTGGCAACATATGGAGGACCAAAGTTTCCAAACGAAGGAAAGGTATAAAGTTCCCCAGGAGAAGGGGTTCCTCCATTGGTACTCCCAGGATTCGATGCTATTAACACTAACTCGACCTAAGTTCCACTAAGTAAAACAAACAACACACGCTACAAATCTAAGAAGCAATCAATCAAACAAACCTTCCTACGATGAAACCACTAGTTGGTGATGAAATCCAACATCGCGAGATCAAAATAGGAAGGGGCGGGGATAGAACAGGTAGATTAGTTACATTGGTGACCTACTTAATGGACTTACGCCTTGGTGCAAGCTTCCACACAGTAATTGTGGATTTACCCTCCAAGGAGCCCGAGTGAGTTTGACCAATGTCTGTTCCAGGTACAGTGAGACTTCCCTTCACCGTCACCTTGTGTGAGACCCTAAAGATTATGGCTACTAATGTCACCAACTCGTAGTCACCTCCTGGGGGGGTACAGTCAACAATCCAATTGGAACGTATGGGTAGGATAACAAGTCTGAAATCAGCTTGAAAGGCTCCCACACATAATCATGGGTATACCTTCCAGTGACCCCCAATATACGATCCGACTACTACAAACAGTTCTGTCACGGAGGGATAATCTCCATAACTCACCCGAATGTGACCTCGTGCGTAACCCCTGTGTGAGAGGGGGATCCCAGCAAGCCAATACGACAATTGGATTTGACTCTCCCTACTGCAAGATACTAAGTTTTCTTGATAGCTTTGGAAATTTATCCTTTCAACCTATTCCAAATCCCTACACCTTAAACTAATGTAGGTTTGTTAACAAAGATGTAAAAAGTATGATAAATTTTAGTTAAGCATTGATTTTAATGGCTGTTGTTTACTCATAGGGTGTACAAAAGTTAAACTGATGGAATGATGACTCGATTCCCAAAAATATGCATGAAATATGATAAGAAATCATTTCTTTTCAATGAATACCTATTTAAGGGAAAGAGGAAGAGTCATTTTCACTATCAAACACTTGATAAAGGATGCCCTCAATCAATTTTGTTCTCAATCAAATCCAATAGGATGCTACAACATTTCAGAAATGAAAACTAATATGCAAACTAATCATTAAGATGTACTTTTGTTGTTTTCATGCGAAAGATGCAATTCAATGAAAAACTTGTCCTGCCAACTACCCTTTCAGATCAAGGAGATTCAGACAAGAAAACGCAGATTTCGCACAAACAAAACACCCTTTTGCAATCAAACGAGAGAAAGAAAATAAAAAACGCAAAAGGAAGGAGAAAGAGATTGGATCAGGTGACCTCAAAGAACCAAATGAGAAGAGTTACAGACTTCAAATGTCCTTCACTAGAGTTCCTATTCAGTCGGATAGGAGAGAAGAAAGTAGGGCATCGATTTCAAGCTTTCACTAGAAAAAACTCAAAAATAAGAAAGAAGGGCATAAAATCTAAGAAAAAAGGTGTTTACTTCTCAGGAGGAGGCATTTCAAAGGTCAAAGGAAGAATCATTGAATCACAAAGCAGCTTAGCAAGTGAAGAAACAGGGTTTAGACCTCCAAAAATTGCAATTTTGGAAGATATTTTGAGCAAAAAAGGGTTGGCGCTCTGGTATGAATGCCACCAGAGCATTATAAAGCTCTGTCTAAAACTTCCATGGAGTTTTGGTGCTCTGCTAACATGGGCAGGGGGGCGCTATTCTAAAAAAACTCACAAAAAGTTCAAAAAACCCAAAATTTCAAAGGAGTTTTGACAGGTAAGCTGAGTGTGATGGAGTAAAGAGTCAATCAGCAAATGCAATCAGATATGAAGGGGTGAACAAGTTTGGAAAAAAAACAAAGGGAAAGACAAGGTCTTATGAGGAAAAATCAAAACCAAAAGTTTCGATTTGATCGATCCCCAGTGGAGTCGCCAGTTTCTCTTGAAGGAAAATCTCCTTGCGAACAGGTAGATCTCCTCTTAAGAGCTAGACTCTTAACTCTTAAGACAGAAGACGCTTAACGTGGACACTGACTTCCTTTCATATCTATACAAACTAATGTATGAGGAGGAAGGAGAAAAGAAGTACCTTTTACCAACATTTGTCCCTGCATGCTCCGAGTTGAGCTCCGATCTTTCGCTCCTCAATGGGTCGTGTAGACAAACAAAGTACGACCACTTCCTACTCTATCAAGATTAGTCTGAAATAGATCTATATACTAAAGAGACAAATTCATGTGAGATTGAACACGAATTAGAAATAAATAGGCCAAGCAAATTATATTAATGAGGAAAAAACATTGCTTACAGCCGTAGATGGATTGCAGCAGTTCTGCCAAGTCCTCCTTGTCTAACCCTTACTCAAAAGATCCACGATATGAATGATGATAGCTTCACTGATTTCTCCCTATGAGATCATAGGTCTCTTTCATCCAAAATATCTTTGTTCTAGCACCACTTATGAGATCATAAGTTTGGTGTGATTCTCTCTTTTCCTGTCCTCTTTCACCATTAGAAAGCTTGCTTATATAGCCTTGGAGAGGCTTTAACCACTTGAGATATCCTTGGGGAAGTTGAGGATTTGCCTCCTTCAGTTGAGTATCTTCCCTAAGATCATGGCTGGACTAGGGATTCGAATCCAACTGCCTTCCAAGAAYGAAAGGATCCTTCCCCCATTCATCTCAACAACTTAACTACTGCCTAGAATCGGCAGTGCTCCCTCAAAAGGGCCATCAGAGCATTGTAGCACTCCCTAGTAGGCTTAAGGGGGGAACCAACACTCCTAAAGACACCAACGCTCCCTCAGAAGGTCCAAAGAAGCTTTATAATGCTCCCAGACAGTGTAAGGGGGAGCGTCAACACTCCCAGAAGAGGTATAGGGGAGCGCTCCCCTCCAAAAACTTAGTTTTTTGAGTGTTTTCAGATGGAAAACGGTTCATGAGACCAGTTAACCTTTCCTCCTCTTCCAAATAAAGGGTTTGACATGTGCTAAGTGTCCTCCTAATTTCGTTTACAAGCACGACATAGGCATCATGTAAGTATGCTTCCCTAACACTTATGACACTTGTGAGCAAAATGAAACACTTGCGACCTTTGTAATGACGACCCTTGCGACACTATCAAAGTGAGTATTTTTTATGTGTAACAGCTTGGTCCAACTTTGGAGGGGTTATCTATGCTACCTTTCTGCACGCGACCTCATGTTTTTCCCTTGTGTTAGAGGGGGATCCCAGATAACTTTCACGTTTACTGGAATTTTTACACTCCCTAGCTCTGACTCCAATGTTTGTTTATAAGACTTGAAGAGTTTCCTCTCCAACCTAATTCAAGGTTGTATCCTAGACTAGTTGATTGACCCTGCAAACATAAAGTCTGGTTGATTTTAAATGAGCGTTAATTTTAAATGGCTTGTTTTAAGTCAAGGAAATGGAAATGAAGCTAGTGGTGTCTTTGGGAGATGAAGAAGGAGAAATAATTGAAACTGAAGGAAAAATTACTTCTAGTTAACAATAAAGATTTTCAACTAACTCTTTAACCAACTTTTCATAACTAGCTTTTTCTAAGATCTTTTAAAGGAAAACCTAAAATGAAATTTTGCTCGACTACGAGCTACTTAATGTTCTAAGCAGTCAGTAAAGAACTTAAGAAAATAACTCTTTTTCCTAACAAGCAAAATAACTAACTCAACTACTTAACCAAACTAAGAAAAAACAAATCGTTTTTTTTTTTTTTGAAATGCTTCAAACAAGAAAACTCAAAATAAATATTATTCCTTTTATTTAAATAAAATGAAAGGGAAAGAAGTGAAAAAAAAGACATGGCTGAGACTAACCTTTGGCCCACTGTGTATCGCAGGGAGTCATTAAAGACACCAAACAGGCTGATAAAAAAACTCAAAGAATATCCTAAAACCCTTTCGAAGTAAACACAAGAAATATTTGAAAAGATAAGGAAATTGACATCAAACCCAGGGTATGACTGTAAAAACAGAGGCACTGGACTCTATCAATAAACCTTTATAAGTGAAACTTCAATTAGGGAAGAGGTTGACTGCCTCTTCTAATAAAACAAATTATTGACACAGGTATGTTATTGATGCTTAATCAACCTGTGTATGTACACGGTCTATCTATAAAGCAGGGCACGTATGTACGCGTGTAGACCCACAGTAGGGCACAAACACCTCTGTAACTTCTCAAAAAAAGAAAACAAACAGGAAGACTGGTAGGGTAGGGAGAAATGGTATGGCACCAATAGGTGACCAGAATCCCTCAAAGACTCAGGATACTCACATAAAATCAAAAGGTAATAGATTGAATCAAACACCCAAAAAATCCCCTAAAACCCAAGAGGCTTCCCCAGTATGGTCGCTAGTTCTGCTAGTGGAAAAACCCTCGTATGGACTACACTAGGGTTCAAAATGTAGGAAGATCACAACTATCTAAAAGTCTCCTTCTTTTCTAACTACCTTGAACATATCCCAGTCTCATACATGAAAGAAAAATTTAGAAGGATCAAGTAACTATACCTTTTACTCTGCGTCCGATGTCGATCCTCTCATGCTTGATAGCTATGTTTACTACAAGCCTCCTCCCAAGGGTGACCTACATTCACAAACAGATAAACACGAAACTACAAACATTCATCTCATATATAAATCATGGTTTAGATGTTATAATAAAACATAAATCAATTACGAACATTTGACACATCATATTTCAGGATAGAAAAGGTATTTCTTTTATTGATATCACAATGCTCACTTACAACAAGGTCGACGACTGCTCCATGAACCTGGTTTGTGATCCTCTTCACCAAACCCCAACTATGCCTTCGCGTATCTTTCTCCTCTCAAACTTCTTCTATGGAAATGGAATGGGATTATGATGGAGGAAAAATGGAAAAATGGGAAATTCTGAGGCAAATCTCACAAGGTGGCTGCAATTTCTTAGGGAAAGGAGGGGATGTGAAACTAGCAGAGTTTCATTGTTCTTATGCTTAGATTAGGAATGAGACCACAACACCTCCTTTTATATGACAAAATGATGGTTATTCAGTTGGGTGATGGGATATAGGTGGTGGATCAGTTGGAAAACTACCCAATAGCCCATAATCTCAACAAATTCCTTGCAAATTTTTAATTTTTGCAACTTTTGCGAGTATACGCGCGTTGTAGTGGCATAACTAGCATACGCACGGGGGATGTAGTGGTGCAAAAGGCATACATACATGGGAAGTAATGGTGCAGGGCACGCACATCTTCAAAAATAGTATTTTTAAGAAGAGTAACTCAGTGATGGCTTGGAAAAAAAGAAAGTAAGAGGGCCAAATGCCAGATATACATGTGTAGAGAAATTTAGGGTTATAACACTACGAGCCCCCTGGGTTGATGATTTTATGTATGGAATTTATGCATATAAATATCCCCACAGATGATAATGGAAAACATTGGGAGGAATAATTCCTGGCACTAGAGGAATGGAATAATCATGGATGTCGCTGGAAGGGGGAAGTCCACAGGGAGTGTTAAAAATAGCTTGGTGTTGGGAGAGTATTTCTTGGAGGTCGGGACACATAGAGGGTGTCTCAATTGCTTGAATGGAATGGAGTTGGGAAATGATTCCATAATGATTTTTTTTTAGTATCTTTTCCATGCAGTGGGAACTGATGATCTCAAGGGATCCTGTTGTGATGTCATGTAACTTATATTGTTCTCTTTCCTATTGAAATTGCATGGTTAAGTCCTTAAAATACACGGTGATAGGATTAGGAGTGTGTAACCATTTAAAACCAAGGACAATTTCACAACTACCCATGTAAATAGAAAACATATGATATTTCAGGTGGTACTGACCAATTTGTAGGAACACATTTTCACAACACCCCCCACATTTAATGGAACCTCCATTGGTGATCATGATATGAAAATTGTTGACTACATAGATATAAAAATTAATTTCTTGGGTGATGTGGCAATGAACAAAATTATGGGTTCTTCCATTGTCAACTAGGATGACCACTTTCATATTCTTAATGTGTCTGATTAACTTGAGGGTTTGGGGAGTAAAGAAGCTAGTGAGGGAGTTCAGTGG
The DNA here is from genome assembly GCA_000966675.3 of Picea glauca. Lineage (NCBI taxonomy): Eukaryota > Viridiplantae > Streptophyta > Pinopsida > Pinales > Pinaceae > Picea > Picea glauca. The sequence continues at coordinate 201,907 of JZKD02S1742819.1, forward strand.
AATCATCGGTTCAAATTCTAGAGGATTATAAGGTGGAGTAGGGTTATCTTCTATGGTTATTTCTTTAACAAGGGAAACATCAGCCTCCTCATCAGAAACATCCTTATAAATGGCCATAAAAATATTTTGTTCTTTACAATTATGCCCCAGAAAATATTTATCTTCACAATTATAGAAAAGGCCCTTGATTTAACATTCATCCATTTCATCCCTAGTCATTTTTTGTATCTTGAGAGGAGTGGCATGACGGGTAGGATTGGGGGGCTAGGGTGAGGAATAAAAGAGAGTTTTATATTTTGGGAAGAGATGACCTCTTCTACTTACTTGGTGCATTTAGTATCTTCCAACCATGTTGGGGGGTGAGTCATTATGACCTAGGCTCATATTTCATCCTTTAGGCCATTGATAAACCATTCCCTGAGGAAGGAATCTAACATGCCCTATGTTTTGAAATACAAGTGCTCAAAGGTGGACATGATGACTTCCACTGTACTAGATTGTTTCAACATGGTCAAATGACCCAAGTGGTGTTTATCGGTGTCTCAAAGAGGTCATAAAGTTTGAACACAAACTATGTCCAAGAAACATACCCTTTGTGTGAATTTTTACACCATCTCCACCATTTCCAGTGTCCAGGATCCATATAGAGGAAACTCTAATGAAGTTTTTCCAATTCATCAGTGATTCCAAGAAAATATAAATGATGTTCCATTTGAGTAACACATCCCATGGGATCCGATCCATCAAATTTGTTCACTGTGAATCTAGGAAGATGTAGTTCATGTTGAAAGTGGTTGGAATTAAAGGGAATGGAATTGAAGGGTTCAGTTCCTTCTGAGTTATAAGGTGGTGCAGAAGAGAGATGATCTCGGTATTGGGTAAACATTGTTGTAAATTTTTTCATTGTTGCTAGACGTTCTTCTAGATTGGTGAGCTAGGCATTGATGGTGTCAAGTTGGTGGAGCCCATAATTGTTGTAAGGAACATTGGAATTAAGGTCATATATATATTCCTTGGTTTTCTTAGTGGATTTTTCCAAGGAAGTGATGTACCTATAAAAGTATTTTTTGTGAGTGTGGGTTGTTGGGGAGTGGCTAGGGTTGGTGGTTCCACACAAAAAATGGGTTACTAGTGAAGGGTATGAGGAGGATCAGTGCAAATACAAGAATTCAATGGGATAGCTTCAAAATAAAGGTGTCGAGAGGGCTCGGTGGGTAAAAAAATAATTAGGATTATAAGTGATGGGTACCACTGTGATCAGGATAGAGAGAGGAATCCTATGGGATACACCCAAAATAAGAGTGTTGATAGGACTAGTATACTCTATTTTTTAATCCCTACAGATTTATACTCCGACTTGAAGAATACTGCACTGACAAAATGCCTAAATTGTTAACATGGAAAATTGTCTAGGAATTTTTCAACCAAGATGCATGAGGCATGGTTTCACTATGAGATACCCCTATTGTTCCTTTTATTTTATGTTATGTTCCCAAGGGTTAGGGTTTTCACGGTTCCTACAAACAAGGGTTTTCCCTATGCTATATCTCTCTAATATATGTCCGGGGTAGAAAAATAGCACTCAACCCAATATCTCAAGGAATTAACTAAGGTGGCTTGACCATACCCTTAGTTGTACTACTCAATTACCTAGGTACTAGAGAGTATCTTCCCAAGTTTTATTATAAATGTCATTATAGTAGTCAGGTGCCTGATTGACTAATCTAGAGCTAGTTTCATGAGACCAAGGGACTCCCATTATACCTAAAGGTACATGGGAGTTATGGTTGTGTACATATTTCATCTAATATAGTACTACTTGAAGGGGTATGAATAGGGGTTACAAAGGATTCCAACAAGTTGAAAATTTTGTTTTGAGTAACCCCATCAATCCGTCTGCATTTCCTACGTGTAGTCTTCCCTAGTTGCAGTTTTACCTATTGAACAAGAAATCCCCTTGATTTAAATATGCTAGGTACTACATATATTATAAATAGAAGAAAACATAAATATAGTAGCAATGACCAATGGAACAACAGAATGTAGAGAACCAAAATACAAGAAATGATACCTTTATTAATAGAAAACAATGTTCCCTATATCCTGAATAATTGTTGCCAAAAATTCTTGGTGAAAGTTGGATCTCGGTCAGATACAATAGAATGAGGCATGACATGAAGTTTGAATATATTATCCATAAAATATTGAGCCATTGTGGATGTGGTGAATGGGTGTTGAACATAACATCAATGAGCATATTTGGAAACATGATCAACTACCACCATGATGACCGACTTATTTTTTGATTTAGGTAGGCAAACAATGAAATCCATAGAAATCTCCCTCAAAATTGTAGGGGGAATCAGAAGTGTTTGGAGTGAGCTTGGATCTTTGACTATTTCTCCCTTATTTAATTGACATATATCAAATTCATCCACAAAGCTGTGGATGTCTCATTTGATATTGTCCCATAAAAAAGAATGTTTGACATGTTCGTAGATTTTGGTAAACCTGGAATTCCCAACTATAGGTGAAACATGAATCTCAGAAAGCACTGTGGATTTAAGTTGTGACTTTTTTATTAAATACAGATGACCTTTATAGAAAATCTCTTCATTTTTCCAAAAGTACATTAGAGAAGCTTGAGAATGGTGTTGCAATTGTTGGCTTAGGTAAGAAAGCTTAGGGTTTTGTAGCTATTCCTAGCAAACAACTTGGATCCAATTTGGTACAATGGAGGAGAGGGCAAAGAGGGACCCTTCTTCTTCATAATTCCTGCAAAGAGAAATATAAACCACATTGTATTTTACCTTCTTGTAAATTATATCATAATAATATACAAATAGCTTGGTCATCCATTTTTGTTGCTCTGTAGATGAAATGCACTTTTCAAGAAAATACTTCAGGCTCTGATGATCAAATTTAATTTGGAAGAATTTCCCCAATAGATAACGATTCTAGAGATCCACAATATGTCGAATAGACAAAATTTCCTTTTCATATATTGTTTGTCCCAAATGTCTCTTTGAAAGGTGTTTACTAGTTAAATCCAAATGCCTGCCATCTTGCATGAGGACTACCCCAATTCCTTTCCCTGAAGCATCACATTCTAAGAAAATGTCTTGGTGAAGTCAGGAAGTTCCTGGATAGGATTTGTGCACATGGACTCTTTAAAGGCATGGAAGGATTGATTAGGAATGGAGTGCAAGTGAAATCATTATTTTCAAAAAGAACAGTGAAAGGTGCCACCATTTTTCCATAATTCTAAACAAAATTTTGATAATATCTTGTTAAACCCAAAAAAACATTCCCACAAGAGAAGAAGAATAGGGGCCTAATAATACCATGTTAATTTCCTTATTTCTTGAGTTTCATGACCACAGGAGAAGAATAGTGGCTAGTACTAGGACATATAACACCTGCTTCAAGAAATTCTTGAACAATTTTCTCAATTTCATTCTTCTTGGAAAATGGATGACGATAAGGAAGAGCATTGGGAGGAAGGATACTTGAGACTAGAGGAATGGAATGATCATGAACACCATGAGAAGGGTGAATTCCATGGGGAATGGTAAAAATGTCTTGGTGTTGGGAGGGGATAGATTGGAGGTCAGGATGCATAGAGGGTGTCTCAACTACTTGTATGGAATGGAGTTGGGGGATAGTGCCAGAACGACTTTTTATGAGGAGATTTTTCATTCAATGGGAATTGATGATCTCATGGGAGCCTTTTGTGATGCTTTGGAACTGATGTTGTTGTCCCTCATGTTGGAATTGCATGGTTAATTCCTTAAAATCCATGAGGATGGGGACCAAAGTATGTAACCATTCAACACCAAGCACAATTTCACAACCACCCATGTCAATAGTGCACATATGAGATTTTAGGTGGTATAGACCAATTTGTAGGCGCACATTTTTACAACACCCACCACCTTTCATGGAGCCTCCATTAGCAATCATGATTTGAAATTTTTTTATGACTCAGATATCAATTGATTTCTTGGGAAATGTGATGGTGAATAAAATTATGGTCGATGCCACTATCAACAAGGATTATGACTTTCTTATGATTAATGTAGCCAATGAGATTGAAGGTTTGGGGAGATGATAATCCATTGAGGGCATGTAGCAAAATCAATTGTTCAACTTCTGGTGGATCATTAGGTAGAGAAGTATAATTTTTTGGGGGTAGCTCTTCCACAAGGGAAGCTTCAATATCCCCATTGGTAACATCCTTAGAAATGGCCATAAAAAGATTCTATTACTTACACTTGTTCCTGGGAAAATATTTATGATCAAAATTATAGAAAATACCTTTGACTTGGAATTAGACCATTTCTTCCCAAGTTAATTTATGGATCTTGAGAGGGGTGGCATGATGCGAAGGATTGTTAGGTCAAGGGAGGGGAAGAAAAGTAGGTTTTCTATTGTGAGGAAAAAAACTTGTTGTTCTTCTTTGGTGTATTTAGTAGCTTCCAAAATTTTTTGGGGGCGAGCCATGAGGACCTGGGTTTATATTTCATTCTTTAGGACCTCGATAAAACATTCCTTGAAGAAGGAATATGTCATGAACTCCATTCTGAAAGCCAAGTTCTCAAAGGAGGTTATAAAGCCTTCCATTGTGCCAGACTATTTCAACATGGTCAAACAACCTAAATAGTGGGTGTCAATGTCAAAGCATTCATAAATATCTACAACAAATTGGGTCCAAGCAACATACCCATGGTGTGCATTTTTATGCCATTGTCACCATTACCAGTGCCTAGGATCCAAATAGAGAACAACATAATGGAGTTTGGATAACTCATAAGTAATGTTATGCCAACAAAAATAATGCTCCATTTGGGTGACCCAGCCTGTGCAATTGGAGCCATCAAATTTATTGACCTCAACTCAGGGAAGACGAGGGTCATGATGAAAGGGGTTAGAATGAAAGGCCATAGTATGGGAGGAGTAAACAACATCTACTTTGG
>JZKD02S1742819.1:206911-269085 GCA_000966675.3 Picea glauca
ATTGGTTAAAAAAATGGGTGATAGTGGCAGTGAGGGTGTCAAATTTGTCTTCTAATTGGTTAAATCAATCGTTAACTTCGAAAAATTGATTTTGGACTTGTTCCTAAAAATGGTCAAACTGGGCCTTGTTCTATTTGATTTCATCTTCCAGTTCTTGGGTGTTAGTGGTGGTGATGTGGAAAGTTAGGGTCCCTATAATGGGTAGTGGGTCCACTAAAATAAATCATATAGGTGATATATATTACTTCGATCAGGGTGACAAGGGAAATCCAATGGGATATATGTCAAATAAGAATTCCAACAAGGGTGTGTGGGACCATATAAAAAGTCTTATAAATGATAGGTACCACAACGATCAGGGGAAAAAGGTGAATCCAATGGGATAGGTCACAAACAATGGTGTTGAGAAGGGGGTTGGTCCCATGGAAAAAAAAAAAAAAGATTAAAAGTGATAGGCTCCATGATGATCAGGGAGAAGAGAGGAATCCAATGGTATAGGTCCTGAATAAGGGTTTCAATGAGACCACTATACTTTTTCCTTTTTTTTAGTCTTGTAGAGTTTGACTCCGACTGAAAAATACTGCAGTGACAAAGTTCCCAAATTGTTAACAAGAAAAATTTTGTAGGAATTTTGCAACCAGAATGTAGAAGGTAGGGTTGTGTGGCAATAGATCACATATGTTCCTTTTTTGTTATGTTTCTTCGCCAAGGGTTAGGTTTTACAGGGTTCCTACAGATAAGGGTTTTCCTGTTGGTATAGCTCTTTGATATATGTGTGGGTTCGAACAATTATACTTGGAGAAATATTTCAGGGCACCAACTAAGGAGGCTCGACCATACCTTTAGTCATACTACTTGATTACCTAGGTACTAGAGAGTATCTCTTTGTGTCACTATAACAGTCAGGCGATTGATTGATTGATTTGGATCTTGTTTCAGGAGGCCTAGGGGACTCTTGATATACTTGACGGTACATGGAAATGATGGCCATGTACAGATTCTGTTTGATGTGGTACTACTCGAAGGGTACCAAAGGTTACAAAGGTTTCCAACAAGGTGAAACATTTGTTTCTAAGTAACCCAATGAAATCGTCTATATTTCCTACTTGTAGTCTTCCCCACCATAGTTTTACTTCTTGAATGAAAAATCTATGTTCTTTAAAGACACGAAAAGTACACGTATCTACCTTGAAAAAATATTTCCCACAACTTCCATAGAGGAAAGTTCTCTTATACCACTTGTTAGGTACCATATGTATTATAAATAACATAAAATAGAAGTATACCATCAATTACCAGCGAAACAACAAAATGTAGTGAACCAAAACACTATAAATGGTATGTTTATTGATAGAAAACAATGTTCACTTTCCTCTTCAAGGGGGAAACCTCTAGTAGAGTAGTTCTATATTACAATAATTCTCAGGATAATAATTTCTAATGCCTCCTACTATTTTTTATACTAATTATATCTTCTAAGGAAGATTCTAAAGGAATATCTTTCTAGAAGTAGAAGATTCTATTAGGTGTTGTTACAATATACATGTTCACATTATTAAATAGGCTGTATTAACTAATGTTTACCTTTATTACATGGAAAATATTTTATTCTACCTATGTGAGGGGTTAAGGAGGTTAGGTCCTTAAAAAACTATGTTGGCAGTACACGTCTCTACCTTGAAAAAAAATTAACCATGATTTCTTCAGAGGAAAGAGCTATGATACCACTTGTAAGGTACCATATGTAATGTAATAAACAGAAACATAAAAATTGCAGTAGATACCAACATAAAAACAAAATATAGAGAATAACAACACCAAAAATTATACCTTTATTGATAGAAATCCAACTTCACTTGCCTCTTCAAGGGGGAAACCTTCAACAGAGTAGAGATCTATTACAATAATTCTCAAGACAATACTTTCCCATGCCTTATAATATTATTTATACTAATTTTATCTTCTAAAGAACATTTTAGAGGAAGATGTTTCTAGAAGCATAATCTTCTATTAAGTCTTCTTACATTATACTTGTTCACATTATTATTTGGCATTATTTAATAATGTCTTCCTTTATTACATAGAAAACATATTATTCTACCTATGTGAGGGGTTAGGGAGGTTAGGTACCTATCATAGATACCTTTGTAGAAGTCTCTACATGTGGCTCCCACTATGCATAAATCTCTTCAAATTAAGATGCTTGTTCTTCTGGTGGATTTTATGTTGGCATTTTCTTATCAATGTCCTACATTCATTCTTCACAATCTTTCTTTATCCTAATAGGACCTCCAATTTGGTCCATAGTTTGTATGGATTTTAGAGTGATGAGTCCTCTACATGATACTATATTTTAGGAGAAACAAACATGAAGATAATTCCAAGAGCCATATCTTGTCTAATGAGAAAATATTTTTTCTCATCGATGGAATTAGGATCTACTTTTGTTTCCATGGTTATTCAGCATAAGCCTCTACATATGAGAAGAAATAAAATATTTGGATTTCACTCGAAATAATTGTCTGGTGTAAGAAGTTTTTAAGGTGGAATTATTTTTCTTTTTGACTGATGCAATCTTCTATACTTGAAAATAAGTGCTTATGTGCCTTCACCTAGAAACAAGTTCCGATACCATTTGAAATTCACATAGAACCTAGATAGAGAAATTCACACAAATCTTGCAAAAAGAAACAAAGAAAAAGAAGTAAATATCAAAGAAAGAATATAGAATAAAATGTGAAAATTGTATTACACAAGTGTTTAATAAATGCATGAAGAAACCCTAATAATATTTCAATGTGCCATAGATAGTTGCATGAACAAGATAATTTACCTTAGTAGTGATATAGAGTGATATAGACACTCACTGAAAAAAATCAGATTTTATCTTCCACTTAGTATAAGTCAATTGTCAAAGAAATCACTAGTTCATTGAGTTCATATGTGCGGCGAAGAGAGAAAGGCATTCATGAATGATATATGCACCCTCTTTATCTAAAGAATGAAAAAAAAAAGGTTGCATGCATGATTTGTCCTCCACTAGTCTAACTGAACTCTCCACCAATCTAATTGAACTCCTAACTAAAGTCAAACTTAAGAAGGAGGAACTCTTATTTTGTAGAAGGTGCCCTATTTTTTAGGAAATATGCTCCGGAGAGAATATTCCATATCTGGATAACTCCCTCAACCTTAGAATATTAAACTTAGGAAAATTAATCACTAGGTGAGTGTGTAATTACTCCAACATTTCTAACTGCTCGAGCTCTCTTAATCTCCATTCCCAAATTGAAGTTAGAAACACTAATATCGTTGAAGTAGAACTTGGAGGATTGTTACACCTTCACCTCCTTTATAAAATCCATTTTGTTTCCAGCCAACAACATGTCATCGACATATAATGATACATTGGGATGATTTTAGGGGCTAAATTTCGCTCATTGGCTAATTTTCCATGTTTTTTCCAAAAAAACGATTCGCCCAAATTCTGTAGGGTAAAATTATTTTACCTTAAAAATCGCCAAAATTTTATACAAATTATATAAAATCCTTAGAAATTTGAATATTTTTAAAAAAATATCGCCAAACATTTATAGTTGGCATATGAAGGATTAGTAATAATCGTCAAGGTTTCCACATTTTAAAATAAATTTCCATCCTTAAAATCATCCCTGCAGTAGTACATATATGAAATGACCTCCTTATTTCTTAGAATACACACAGTGATTAGCCTTTATTTTAACAAATCCAAAACTAAGGATGTGTGTGTTAAACTTTTGGTAACACATCCCTGGTGATTTATTTATACCATAAAGGGATCTCTTTGACTCACACACTTGTTAGCACCATGATTTTCATAGCTAAGGTTAGAGGCTTGTCAACAATTTGCAAATTCATGCCTTTTAGCACCCATATTGTTTATATGCCTGGCATCATCTAGCATCTCCAAGGGTCAGTTTCAAAAGGAATATTATAATTTATTTTTTCCATTTCCATTTGCAACTGCGCGCTGTGCAGAGAACTTCAATGCGCAAAGGATTCTGTCGCACATTGGATTTTCATCGTGCAGTGGATTTCATCACGCAGTGGATGTTGTTGTGCATAGGATGTTTTCGCACAGTGGATTTCATCACGCAGGGGGCTGTCATGCATAGGATTCTTTCATGCAGAGGATTTTCTTACACACAAGCTACAGGTCGCAGTGCACGAATGACGGGTTTAGTGGTCAACTCCAAGATCACTTTATGACCAACTAGAGAGGAATTTTGAAATTCCCTGAGATTTTTTTGTTTAGGAAAAACCAAATAATATAAACCTCTCTCAGATTTGAAAAACGTTTTATATTTTTTGAGATTCGAAGGAATCATTGAGCCCTATTTTCAGTATTCATGATTTCCTGTCCGAGACATGTTTTTGCGACATGTATTTCGGCCATATGGATATGAATTTCAAGAACCCGGGAGAGGTTTTTATTTATAACGATATCTACTACAAACACATCTCTCATTTTCAAAAAATATTTTTTTATTAGCGAGATATGATGTCATATTTAATGCCTATTTTCCAAGTTTGTTGCGCAATCCGTTGCGTTTTTTGTCGTAGGTTATTGTTGCGTAGCAGAATTTTTGTGCAGGGGTGACAGAGTGTCCAACAATGAAAATGATGACTTATCACAACCATATGGTCAAATTTTGATCATGATCAATGATTGTAAAGAATATTTTGGTTACAATTATGATTTGGCAAAGTCAGGTTTTCTATTTTTAGTAAATCCATTGAAGTTATTGTTCTCTTTCAAAGAAATTGGATCCATGATTCTAGGAGAGAGTAGTTCGACCCTAGCAGCCAAGGGTGACAGTAGTTTTCTATATATGGGGATCATTTTCATGTAAAATAGGTTGGTTGGCGAAATAATGTAGACAATGACTATTGATTGTAGTTTGTTTTGATCCGATTGAAACTTAATGCAAAAGTATTGAAGCTTTGACAAAAAGATTCTAATAGTGGAAGTTTGATGCATTGTATTCTCTCTTTGCGTATGTGATTTATTATGCTCTTATATTCACATATGTAATTTCTATCTAAATCAGAACGTGATTTTGAAACTAGAATTCACTACACAGTGCTCTAGATTCACGCCATTTAGACAAATTGTGATTGTTCTAAGATAACTTTGAATTCATCCCCAACGGTGCTCCGATTTGCTTCATGTCTTTTTCTCTCGCCACACACAATGATTTTTAACTGAACACTATTTCTCATTTATCCTTTATCCTCTCGATTTCAGTCACTGATTCATTTGTTTATGTTGTTTTCTTAAATCAACTCCATTTCCCAATGGTAATTTCTCTCTTGTTTTTCCTACCATCCCTTTTAAAACAAAAATAAACTTGTCCTATTAAAAAATCTGACCTTTGTGCATTTATTGATGAAATATTTGAGTTATTACCAGTCATTAGACATACGAGAGATCCCTCTCTAATTGTATAGGTCAGAATACAATCTAAAGTTAGTTGAAACATTTACCTCGGGGCTTTATTTGATACATCCCAAAGAAAATACCAAGTGATAACATTTTGGCACCGTTGTCGGGGAAGGAATTGAATGAAACTTTCCCTGGGAAGAATGAAATTGTTGCAGTTATAAGGTTTGAGAGAAGAAAACACTTAGGCACATATTGGTTGTATTTATGCTCTGGCGACTCCACGCATTATAAAATCAATTTGAAGGTGATTCCACTGGCAGAAGAATCCATAGATAAAGTTTTCATGGAAAATCTAATCAAGCTTCAAATGTGATTCAAAGACTCCACTGGAGAATGAGACATGTTGATAGAGATATGGAAGATAAGTATGGAAGAATTAGGTACTTGAGCTTAAGTTTAGTTCAAAAATTACTTTTATGTTTTATCAATATATTCTTGTCCTTTCCTGAGTTTTTCAAAAGAATATTTCTTCACTTACTGTATTCAAATGACTCCCAGAGATATACCCTTGTATATCTTTCATTGAAAACTGTCGGTATACCTCCTTCTTGTATAACCAATATTCACCAAGCTCCTTCCTTTGAACCATATGATTTTCATGATCATTCTTGTGAGCTTAATGAAACCAAATCTGAGCTTGTACCTTCTGTTATTAATCCTGTACCCTCCAAGATTCAAGAAATATACAGTCCTCTTAAATTGCCTTCCATCCTTCATGACTTTCCTATGAAACATTATAAGTACCTTCCTAGGTTCGATGGAGAGCTTGATGGACATTCAGATGAAAAACATATTAAGGTATTTAAGCATTTTATAGACCTTTTTGATATTGAACATGATGATGTGTCTATGAGGTGCTTTTCTCAGTCCGTACAAGGATATTCCAAAGCATGGTTTAGACATTTGCAGCCTCAGTCAATTAGCTCATGTGATGAATTGAGGGAAGATTTTTTTATATTTTGGGGTGAGAGAAAGTCATGGGATCTACTCCTTTCAGAGTTTTATGCCATGAAAAGAATGAAATATGAAACCATCTCAAATTTCAATAGGAGGTTTTCTAGTCTTTATTATAAACTGCCTAACGAAATTCAACCCACTGAAGCTATTGCCATGCTCCATTATGAAACAACCTTTCATCAAGGTTTTTATTTCCTCCTGATGGAAAGAAGATATAAGTCCTTATAACACATGTTTAATGATTCTCAGGATATTCAACACAATATTCAATCATGTAAATAGATTCAAAATGAGGAGTTGGATGCTAAATAACATGACGATGAATATGAACAAAAAATAGTTGATTTGAATCTTGAGAAGAGGTTAATAATATCATATGTCCTCTTGAAGCTTTAAATGTTGATGATTTTGCAAAGGACTATATTCCACTTATTGAAAAAGAAGGTGCTAATTTATCTTCTGATCCATCTCATCATAAGCACAGGGATGATTGTTTTATGTATTCATTTGTAGACTGTCAAGAAAATGAATTTGCAAATCAACTTGTTGAAGAGCAGGTTGATGTCCCAAACTTTTTCTTATTAGATGACATTGCAGATGTTGTTGATTTTCCTATATATGATGAATATGATGATGTTATGGTGTTGACTTCCTAGAACAACCAACTACATGTTCTCTATTAGAAAATGTTCCTTTTCAGCAGTATTATGAGAGCAATCAACCTACATGTCACAGTTACAAAGAAGAAAGTATTGAATCATTTGAAGGAAATTATTTACCTTTATGATTTTATTCATTTAAATTGTTGAAAGAAAATTCCAAGATCATCATTGAAGGAAAGGAATGTTTGTTGATTCCAAATCACACTGATTCACTGGAACAAATTGACAAGAAATTGCAGCAATATTCTCATGTGTTTGATGACCCTATTACTTTTTATGTAGAAGGTCTTGTTAGTTCAAAATTGCAGCCATTGGTCGAAGATGAATTTGAAAATGAGTATGTTCAACAATCCAAAGATATTGAAAAATGTGCATATGACAGAAGTGAAGAAAATGAAGAAAGTTTTGAATTAGGTGAAAGAACTTTTCCATTGTGTTTTTCATCTTTCAAATTGCTAAAGAAAAATGTTTATAATGTTTCAAATCAGAAATCCTCCAGGCATGATGTTGAATATGAAGAAAGAAGTGGACTTGAAAATGAAAATTGTCTCCCATTATGTTTTTCTTCCTTTGAATTGTTGAAAGTGAATCATTAGATAACAGAGGAAGCAGTGAAGTCTAACTGCATTCACAGTGACATTGTTTTACATGAGAAAATTGTTATCAGTGAAGAGGGCCAACAACCTTCTCATACTTTTAATGACCTTAATGTTGATTACATGGAAGGTTATTTCAGTTCATATTTGCAACATGTGATCAACTACCAACTTGGAAATAAATATGATGGTAAATCAACATCAGCGTTAGATATGGATTGCTTGCCACTAGGGGTTTCAGTTCAGCCAACACTGTCTTCTGATTCAGAAGATTTTTATGTCCAACAGTCTCAACATATTTTTCATCCTTTTGTGGTAATCAATAGGTTGAATTACATGAAAACAAGGATGTAGTGGGAGGGGTGAAACATGATTGTTGTTTTATGTATGTTCTGGAGGATCCATTTGCAGTTTTGTTGGAGGCGGAAAACAATCCCAATGTTTTTAATTTTTTGAGATTTGAATTTATACTTAAATTTTTGAATGACTTATTAGTAAACAGGCTTTGGAACAAGAATGTGCAAAGAAAGCAAAAAGTGGATAAAGTGCTTGCATGGTTTCATTGGAATTTTGATTTCACTTGATTGGCATATTTTTTAGCAGTTAGGGTAGGTAGGAGTGAGAATAAGATCGATACTAGGAGAATTTCTTTTAGGAATATGCAGTTTTCATTTTCATCTTAGTTTCAAATTTTAGTTTGGAGCATATATAGCTTTGGTTTTTTCAGTGGATGCAGGTTACAAGTTACAATTGGAAAGTTGAGTTTGGGAGAATCCCAATGGATAGGCGCCTGGTCTACTGTTCTTTTCTACCTCATAGGGATGATAGCATCCCCATTGGAGCCATCTGTTAGCACCATGATTTTCATAGCTAAGGTTAGAGGTTTGTCAACAATTTGCAAAGCCATGCCTATTAGCAACCATATTTTCTTTATGCCTGGCATCATCTAACATATCCAAGGGTGAGTTTCAAAAGGAAGCTTATCATTTACTTGTTCCATTTCCATTTGCAACTGTGTGTTTCAAAATGTTCTATGTGTTGTGCATAGCACTTCACCAAGCAAAGGATTCTGTCGCACAGTGGATTTCGTCGCGCATTGGATGTTGTCACGCATAAGATGTTGTCACGAAGTGTATTTGTCATGCAGTGGATTTCATCACGTAGTGGGTTGTCGTGCATAGGATGCTTTCGCAGTGAGGATTTTCCTATGCACAAGCTACAGGTCACACTACACAAATGAATGGTTTAGTGGTCAACTTCAAGATCACTTTATGACCAACTAGAGATGAATTATGAAAATCCATGAGACATTGTTGTTAAGGAAAAACCAAATAATAAAAACCTCTCTCAGATTTAATTTTTTTTTCATATTTTAGGAGATTCAAAGGAATCTTTGAGCCCTATTTTTCAGTTTTCATGATTTCTTTTCCGATACATCTTTTTGAGACACATATTCTGGCCAACTGGATATGAATTTCAAGAACAAGAGAGAGGTTTTTCTTTATAATGATCTTAAATAAAAAAAAAACTCTCTAATTTTATAAAAATGGTTTTTTATTAGTGAGATATGATGTCATGTTTAATGCCTATTTTCCCAGTTTGTTGTGCAAGCTACTGCATTTTTTGTTGTAGGTTACCGTTGCATAGCAGACTTGTTGTGCAAGGGTGACAGAGTGTCCATAAATGCACATGATGACTTATCACAACCATATGGTCGAATTTTGATCATGATCAATGATTGTAAAGAATATTTTGGTTACGATTATGATTTGGCAAAGTCAGGTTTTCTATTTTTAGTAAATTCATTGAAGTTGTTGTTCTCTTTCAAGGAAATCAGATCCATGATTCTAGGAGAGAGTAGTTCGACCCTAGCAGCCAAGGTTGACATTAGTTTTCTATATATGGGGATCATTTTCATGTAAAATAGGTTGGTTGGAGAAATAATGTAGACAGTGACTATTGATTGTAGTTTGTTTTGATCCGATTGAAACTTAATGCAAAAGTCTCGAAGCTTTGACAAAAATATTCTAATGGTGGCAGTCTAATGTATTGTATTCTCTCTTTGCGTATGTGATTTCATGTGCTCTTATATTCACATTTGTAATTTATGTCTAAATCGGAACGTGATTTTGAATCTAGAATTCACTGGGCAGTGCTCTAGATTCACGCCATTTAGACAAACCATGATTCTTCTAAGTTAACTCTGAATTCATCCCCAACAGTGCTCTGAGTTGCTTCATGTGTTTTTCTCTTGCCATACACAATGATTTTTAACTGAAGATTGTTTCTCATTTAGCATTTATCCTCTCGATTTCAATCACTAAGTCATTTGTTTCTATCATTTTCTTAAATCGACTCCATTGCCCAATGGTACTTTCTCTCTTACTTGTCCTACCATCCCTTTAAAAAAAAAAAAAAACTTGTCCTATTGAAGAATCTAACCTCTGTGCATTTATTGATGAAATATTTGAGTTATTATTAGTCATTAGACATACGAGAGAGCTCTCTTTGATTGTATAGGTCAAAATACAATCTAAATTTGGTTGAAATAGTTACCTCGGGGATTTATTTGATACAACCCAAAGAAATTACCGAGTGTTAACAACACCAACTCTTTTTTTCCCTTTACTACTAATCCTGCATGCTATTTCATGTATATTTATTCTTCTAGGAGTGTTGTATTCAGATCCATTGATCAAATATTACAACTAGAGACATTAATACTCTAATGGAATTTAATTTTTCAACATGAGAGAAAATATCACTAAAGACGACTCCCTTGACTTAGGAATACCCTTTCACTACCATTCAATCTCTAAATTTCTCTACTCGACTTGCTACATTCAACTTCTTCTTGAACACCCACTTTCTATCGACAAGTTTCTTTCCATTATGTAGCTCGACCAAATCCCATGTTTCATTATTATACAAGGATTCCATTTCTTCAACCATGGATCCCTTTCAAATTTTACCCTTTGTTGAGTTGACTTCCTCACTGACTGACATGTGCTCATCATAAGTGGTAGATAATACAAATGAAAAATAGAAATCACATGAACTATACCTTTCAACCAGTTTCCTTACTCATTCAAACCTCCTTACAACTAGATTCAGTTGTTCCACCTCTTCATATGATTTAGTGAACTTGTCTAAATCATGTTCCTTATTCCTCAGCCCAAACACCAATTTCTATGGTTCTTTCTCCATTTGATCCCCTTAAATCCTATAAGTACCTCAAACTTACCTAAATATAACATCTCAATGATAAAAAAAATTATTCAATACCAGATCCCATAGATTATATCCTTTCATTCCATCCTTATAAAAAATTAAAATACACTTGACTTATTTATTGTCCATCTTGTTCCTCCTTTCCTTAGGAACATGCACAAATTCATCACAACCAAAGACTTTAAGATTCATTAAAGAAGGATTATTACAAAACCATACCTCATGAGGAGTCATGTCAACTAACAAGAAGACCCATTTACTTTATGAAGGAGACCCATTTATAAAATAGAGAGTAGTGTCAATTGCCTCTACCCATAACTCTTGTGCTATCCCAACACCACTAAGCATGCTCCTTTCCTTTTCCATCAATGTCATGTTCATTCTTTTAGCAAATCCATTATGCTAAGGGGTATATGGACTAGTATTTTGGAATGATATACCACATTTCTTTCAGAACTACTCAAACTCCCTACCACATAATTCACCTCCAATCTAAGTTCTCAACACCTTAATATTGTTATCAATATGTATTTACACAAGAGATTTAAACTATTTTAAGTTCCTAAAAAACCTTAGATTTCTTTCCTAGGAAAATACAACCATGTCTTCTTGGATTTTGTGTTCTTTGACGTGTTCGGTCTTTGAAGTTCCTAAAAAACCTTAAATTTATTTCCTAGGAAAATACAAGCATGTAATAATCCATGAATCTAGCAAAGAATGCAAAAAACTACTACATTTCTCCTCCTTGGTGATTTTAATATCCATACACAATAACTGACTTAACACAATATTGAATTCATTTAGGTTCTCTATTACTGAGATACCATCACTCATCCTCATAAGGTACAATTTCTTCTCAATAAAAAACTTGTTTACCATGGATTTTGTCTAGTACAAGTTCCCTAAATTACCCCGCATTTTCTTTGCATTGTCCTCTCCCGAGACATTCAACAATACCAAATTTGCTAGAGAAAGTTTGATCATACTCCTTTCCTTTCTATTAAGATTCTCCCACTCTTGTTTCAACATAACCATCGAAATTTTTCTAGGTTCCATATTAATCTATTGTTCTTGACATACAAGGGTATCTTTCATTTTAAGCTTTTGCAGCTCAAAATTATTACCATTGAACTTCTTAATCTCAACTCTAGAGATTCCTTCCATTTTTTCAAGTACGAATCACTTCCATATAGATCCCACTAGACCTAGGTTTAGCTGAGATCCAAGATCTGCTCAACCTTACTCTGATACCACTTTTTAAGAAATTCTAAACCAAATAGGAGAGAAGACATAACTAAGAAAAAATAATCAATGGAAAACACTCACAATACACAGAAATTTTCCCTAGAAACTCTTAACTAGAAAAACCAACAATGCTTGAGTGACTCCCACTCCTTTGTTGTCTTATTCATTCAATGAATAAAGAGTTACATGACTGATATTGGTCCACAACTAAGACACAATTCATCATCCTACTCTCTTTATTCACCACAAGGACAACCCTACATCCAATTTGACTTTCATATTCATGACCAATATGCTCTTACAAGGAACAATTACAACACTCTCTCCCAAAGCGAGAGTTTACAACAACCTATTGAGTAACCTAGAAAACATCACATAATGCACTATTTATAGGTATATAGAACATGTAAAACAATAATTTGTTGCAACCAAAATTGTTATATATCCATAGAGATGATTGAATGCAATCCCATGAATCTTGAGATTATGTTAAAGGTTTTGACCCCCAGTTGACTACTAGTCACATACCAATCAAGCATTTGTTAAATCTCTTGTCAGTTAACCTTTTGAAATTTAGTCATATACATGTCAACCTCCAATCATATCATCATGTTGACCATCCATCTATCATTCATCAACCATTGAGTTGACTTAACTATCAGTCGATACATCCCCCAATCAATCATCCTCAACTACCCAATCGATTGTCTAAATTTCAACTATAAAGAATATAACATTCCTAACAGTGGATGGATACTAGTGTACTTTGGTAAAGTTGGTAATTTTCTAAAATTTATGCCTTCTTTATAAATTCTAGTTGAAGAACATGGTCATATATGTCTCTATCCAATATATAATCTTAACCCATAATTGTTCCCCCCTGGTTACCAACCATGAATTGGAATCCTTAGTGGATTTTCATTGGTTCTTTAGAGGTGATTATAAACAAGAAGATATTTTGGTACATGAGGAAAATAAAAAACCTTATTCTTAGCTCCCTTAAATCTTTCCCGTATTTGCAAGGTGTTGAGCCCTCAACATCGCCCCTCCCCCAATGTCTTTGTAAAAACTTGGGGCCTCACTTTTTTTCTCATTGGTCAGGATATGCTTCTTTGTTTAGGCAAACACATTGATCGTGTTTCCTTATTTCCTTATTGAATTTATTCTTTATTTTAAATATCCAAGTTATATGGCCTTTCATATTTCACGTGTTTTTTTTTACTTAGTTCTTTTCTTGGGGTTTATTACTTTTTTATTCTTTATTTATTTCCTTTCTCTTTTTTCCTCTTTTTAATATATTTGTTTGAACTCATATGGTCCTTTATTTATAGATTCAGCCCAATCCTCAAATTCACTTTGAGTTCCATGTTACTACCCTGATTTGGAAATTGGGGCCTCTTTTCACCTATTCTTCTATTCAAACTTTCCTTTCATTTTGTTTGTTCAAACCTTTATTTTTCCCCAATCTCTTGATTCACCCAATTTAGCAATTGACATTGATTTCCAAATTGGGGCCTTCTTCCACTAACTTTAATGTGGAGGGACCCAATTTTGGCATCGTCCCTGATTTCCAAATTGAGCCCCTATTCACTAACATTAGTGTGGACAAGTCTTGATTTTGGAATCAGCACCAATCTCCAAATTGGGCCATCCTTACTCTTCAAACTGTTCAAATTTCATCGTATTCAAACTTTTATTTAACTTTTTTTTTTAACAACACCTTCTTTTCAAAAATTGTACTCAATCCTAATTTCTAAGTCGTCCCCTTGATGTCCAAATAAAACCTCCTTTTCACTTCGTTATTGTTACCTTCAAACATATTAACACTCTGTAAATTTACTCGGCTGATAAAACAAACGACAGAGGTAACCTACAAACCAACTTTAGGTTGGATTCTCACCCTTCCAACGAAAGAGGGCTCTCTCAAACATCTAAATAGTGGAAATACTCAAAAACGATTTGGCAATGAGCACATAGAGGTTAGATTCTGCAATAGGACATGTTTATTTAGGTTTTTAAAAGGGTTGGCGAAAAAAAAGAGGAAGAAAACATTGGGCAATGGGGTGAAATCTTGAGATATACTATGAATATTAATACAACAAATGTACTCCTGAGGGAACAGAGGCAAAGTAAGTAAATCCTTCAGCAATAAATAGTATTTCATATGATGGCAAGATAGAAATAAGAAAATACCATTACAAATGAGAGCATCAAACAAAGATGAATTATCAGTTGTAACTTTAGAATAAATAACATAAGGCTGACTACAATGAACATAACACTTAACACAGAGTGAATTTTGGACCTGTAATCACTAAACACAACAACTACATTAACCATATGAAATGAGCATCTATCAAGAATGAATTCCAATCATGTACTCTTAGCTATGCTTAGAAGAAATAACAGAAATGAAATGAATGTGAACTAGAGGAAAACACACTAAATAATACACCGTGATGAATCTCGATTGTCAAAAGCATTGTACTATTGTATTGATTCATAAGGACATTCTGAGAAAGTTACACACAGTCCCTTCTCCTTCCTGGCTAAAAGTCCCCCCCCTTCTCTACTCTTTTACAATGAAATATATATCATTAAATGCCCCTTCCATCTCAAAATTTCAAACTCCACCCCCCTTTCCAAAATAGAAACATTTACAAATAGAACATGACACATTTTAACTGATCTCCTATTTTTCATGGAAACAAATAGGCTTCAAAACACCACCTGTAATTCTCAAACTATAACAATTGTGTAAAATATGAGAACAGTTTTTTTATAAAATATCGTTCTAAAGAAAAACCTCTCTCAGTTTCCCGAAATTCATCTCCAGTTGGTCGTAATACGTGTCACAAAAACATGTCTCGAACAGGAAATTATAACTGAAAAATATGGCTCCAATATTCCTTCGAATCTCCCAATCTGTGACACCTGTGTGAAAATTGAACAAGTTTAATGTTCTTAGGTCCGTGCTTGACAATAATCTCCTTTGAATTTTGAAAACTCATTCTGGTTCATCCGTAAATCGTCTTGTAAGTCTCAACTGCTGCAGAAACTGACTGTCACATCCTCTTTGAAATGTCACTTGTTATTTTTTTTAAATCTAATTTTATTTATCCATATTCTCCTTAAATATTTGGGAATAATATATTTGAATAAAAATAATTCCCAAATATTTTTTATCCTGTAAAATTAAATTTCCATATTTTAATTCATGCCCGTGGTTTTAAAAACCCATTTATTGCTTGCTTCCTGTTGTTTTGAAA
Organism: Picea glauca; assembly: GCA_000966675.3. Classification (NCBI taxonomy): domain Eukaryota; kingdom Viridiplantae; phylum Streptophyta; class Pinopsida; order Pinales; family Pinaceae; genus Picea; species Picea glauca. The sequence goes on from JZKD02S1742819.1 coordinate 222,354, forward strand.
ACCATGTTTTCTTTTGCCTAATTTACCATTTCACTGTGAAAACTATTTACTGGTTTGTTTCCTGTGGTTTTGAAAACCATGTCTTCAACCATGTTTGGTAAAATATTTTTAATCCTCTTCTTTTACTTCTTTAAAAACTTTGGATAAACAATTATCCAAATCTTTCATTCACGTGCATTTTACCTTTTAATTCTTTTCCATAGCAATAAACATTAATCTCTCTGCGCTGTAAAATTGAATTTTTACCTCTGTGAAAATTTTCCACCGTGAGAACAATTTTATTTATTGGAAATTCCATGAAACACACTCCTTGAAAATATGTCACACGTTTATGAAACCAAACCATATAATAAATGGTTGCAATACTATTTCAGAACTTGGGAGGTGTGGTTTTAACCTACACCACTTTTACCCCCAAAATGCATCTCGTACGAACACATGCTCCAACACCAAAACAACGGTTTGGATTTCGGGACCACTTGAAAAAATTAACCTCAGTTCACTTTCAACCCCCGAAATGTATATGTGCCCTCCATTCACCCTTTGACTTTTCCACTTAGTTTGATATTCGTGCCCATGATTTGATGTGAGGTCATGAATTAAATATTGGATTAAATATTTTAGTATAAAAATATCATATTAATAATTATAAACCTTTTCCATTTTTAAGGACTTTGGGCATATGAGGCTCATCACATGCCTTTGTGGATAGATAAAGGAGCTTAATCTTAATAAAAGGAATATTTTTAATTTCCAACAGGAATATGATAATAAGGGTAAAAATGAATGAAGTGATGGGACCAAGGAATTTAGATAAGCATTAAGGCTAGATATAGGTTTGGGATATTTGCCAATTTTGACTCATGGAGGACATGAATATTTTGGATGATTAGTCTAGTGAAGGATTTAGGTGATGGGAGCTTGACGGAGTTGGTGTAAAAGTTTTAAAATATGAGTGGAAAGATAGCAAAAGGGCCAGACACTTTGGAAAAATTAATACAAATTAGCATGTGATAACATTGCCTCCAATGGGGATGGTATCCTCCCAGTGAGGTAGAAAAGAACTTGTAGACCCGATGCCTTATCCATTGAGTTTCTCCCAAAACATGTGTGTACCCTTCTATGACATGTCACCAGTATCCACTGAAAATCCAAGTCTGTACACTGCTCTCAACTGAACGCTAAATATGCTACTGCAATTTGAATGTACACACTACTGAAAACCCAAACTGAAAATTGTTTGACCAACAAGATTATTTGCACACTCCTATCTACTGTAAAACTGTTGAAATGAATACTCAATAAAGTGATGCTAAAGTGCCAATGCATCCAATCAAGAAATTGGCTTCTGTATTGTCCTCTACTCACATTTTTCTTAAGTAGGCAGACAAATGTAAAAGATGGCAGTTGAAAACAAAATTTGAATCCAAAATCTGAGCTTATGAATGAAAAAAAGTACTCCTTCAATGATGATTGTAATAGGATGGCCACGGGATATTGAAAACCATGAAAAAACATTTCTTCTTGATGAACAAAAACAGAAAGACAAACCTCATTCATAAGTGTTTGTTGTTCCTGCTCTATTTCTTCAGTTCTGATAACATTGTCAAATGAAATGGCAGCAATAGGTTATGACAAAAATATTCATACATGCATATAAACAAAAACAAAAAACATATCAACAAAAACATTCATACATCCTTCCATATATCAACAAAAACATTGTCTACTCTTCCATGCATATAAAAAAAATCATTCATACATCCTTGAACATATTCAAATATGAAAACCATATTATGTGCATCAAAGCTATCCTCTTGTTCATCAAACAATTCTGATTTAGTTTTATTAACCTTCGGGAAATTTTCTTGAGGACTGTCATTTTGACTTTTAAATGAATGAAGGGAAATAAGTTCATGCTCATAATCTTCTTGCAAATTTGAAAATCTAACAGCATGAACTATTTCATAGTCTAGAGTTCCCATGGATGCATTTTCAAAACCATGATTTTCAAAGGAATTAAATAAAACAACTGCCTCTTCATTATCTTTCTGTATTTCTGATTCAAAAGTGGAATACATTGTTTTGTTTCTTTCCTGAAACTCTATGTCATTTGTTTGTTCACTACTTGAAGTCTCCATTGATGAATTTTTAGAACCCTCATCCATGTCCAAGAGACTTAGAATTTGAACAACCACATCATTCACGGGGGAATAAAGACAACTTTGAAGCACTTTGTCTTGTTGGAAATCTTGTTGAATATCTTCATCAAGTTTAGGAAAAGGAAAATGACTTTTAGAAACAATTTCTTGATCAGTTTCATCTTCATCCAAAGGAGGGGATATTATTTGTTGTTGGGATGAATATTCATAAAGGGATTCTATGATTTCATCATTCATACACCCTTGATTACCAAAAACATTCTCAAGGTACTTAATGAAATGTTTACAAAATTCACAACAATCTCCAAACACCAAGAATGAAGGATTAGATTCTCCATAATGCTTAAAGAATGTTATGTGGAAATCCTTAAGAGAGTATAAGATACCTGGTGTTAAACCTTCATACCATAATCTTGCTTTCCCCTCTAGAGTAGCCATAAACATTTTCATCAAACAATCCTCATTAAATTCAACCCCCAACTTACATATGTGCATGTGAAATCTAATCAAGTGCAATGCAACATCATTTCCTTTCGCATCTTTGAATTTAGGCAAATATTATTTCCAATCTATGTGAGGAATACGATTTGGAAATCCAGGAATATGAGAGCGATTCATTGGAGCATACCTTGTAGATATGTGATCCATCTTGAAGCAATGGAGTCATCAATAAAATATTTAGGCTACTGAGTCTTTGGACAGTGGAGTCTCCATGAAAATTTTGAATTCTATATTCTTGAAAATGGAGTCGCCATGTAAATGATGTACAACCTTTCTATTTCTGAATACTTTTCACCATCAGTGTTCAGATCTGAACTTTGTCATTTATCCTAGGGAATATTTCACCTTCGCTCCCTAGAAACGGCGCCAAAATGTTAGCACTCTGTAAATTTGCTCAGATGATAAAAAAAATGATAGAGGTAACCTACAAACCAAATTTAGGTTGGATTCTGACCCTTCCAACCAGAGAGGGCTCTCTCAAACATGTAAAGACTTGAAATACTAAAAAATGATTTGGCAATGAGCACATAGATGTAAGATTCTACAATAGGACAGGTTTGTTTAGGTTTTTAAAAGGGTTGTTAGGAAAAACAAGAGGAAGAAAACATTGGGAAATGGGGTCAAATCCTGAGATATACTATGAATATTAATACAACAAATGTTCTCCTGAGGGAATGGAGGCACAGTAAGCATATCCTTCAACAATAAATAGTATTTCATATGATGGTGTTATCACATATTCTTGCAAGGGGGAGTTGTTCCTAAGAAGTTCACCCCTTGGTGAAAGAAATGAGGAAAAGGGGCAAAAAACCCATAAAATCGTGTTATCCTAAGTATTTGGGCCTGGGCACGATTGTGCTAATTGACGCGTAGATCTGGGAAATAGAGATCTATGCACCTAGATCTACGATGTGTGGTTCATACCAGACCCCCCCCGATATTCTTCCTTTAACAAAGGGGGGGGGATATGAAAAGCGGTTTCCCCATCGAGCCCACCATTATCATGGAACTTTCTCATCATTTCGAACACCCCCCGCTCCAAACTACTTACAACCACCCCCCCCCTCCGAAATATCCCACTTACCGCTCTCCCTTACTGCTTCTTCCTCCCATTTCCATATGTCCTCAACTCCATCTCTCTCTTATGTCCATCACATCGCCCGCTCTCCTTCCTCGTCTCCTTATGGAACGCCTATCCTCCACCCACCTTCGGGTCACATCCCCTTATCACTCCCACCTATCATCTCCTACTAGGTGTTCTACCTCTCACCTCCATCTAGGCATATGGTCGCCATCTGGCCTACTGCTGTGGCCTTTCCTCTGCCCCCACGTCATCACCTCGTGCCACTTCAGCTCTGACCTATCCTATCACATTACCTACATTTTCCGTTGCCCATACTTTCCCGATCACCTTCCATATGCCACGTCTATCCATATGGTTGCCTCTCATCTTACCTCCACATCGATCGTGCCATCATCCCCGCCAAGTCCTCATCCGTATCCACCAAGTGGGCCCCCTTGTAGCAGTCCAATGAAGTAGCTGAAGGCCAATGAGAAACTTCCACATCCTTCAGATGCAAAGTTTACTTGGAGCTCTCTAATCCCGAGGAAGCAGTTTTAAATCAGGTGATGGTGGTTGAACATCAATTCCACCATAAATGGAAATCCAAGAAAAGGACCGTCTGTTATTCCACTTAGCCGCAGGCCCATTCTGAAGCACGATTTCATCTGGTAGAGTTCACATATGAACAAAGACTACATGCACAGTCTGCCAGGAGGCATGCACATGTAATGCCTTCAATGCGATGACTCAAAATTGCTACTGCGATTTTGGTTATGAGTATATAGGAGTCATTCTCATATTTTGTTAGTGTCTTTGGTTCAACAGAGCTCCCAATCTGTAATTTTTTTTGCCAGAGTTGTTCTTTGGTTATCTAATCGACTTGAGACTTTCATATTAATAGAAGTCAACTCCCTTCCCTTTCCATTTTTTCTGTAAAAGTTGTTTAAAACACTCAGGCATGGAGGATCTAGTTGAGGATCGTTATACTGTTATGAAAGTATCGTGATCAATTTTTATAATTTCCCTGTGTCCCCTTTCCCTTATCACATTGAATGGCTTGGGCATGGAGGATCCGGTCGAGTTGTTGTAGTTGAAGGATGATGGAGGTTTGATCATACTTTCGCTATAATTGTGTCCCTTATAGACATATTTCGGTGTCTGAAATTGAGCTCAAGAATGCTCTTGAGTTTGGGTTTTCTTCTTTGAGTTTCTGGAAGGCCTGTTTCCCAGAGCATTCTCCTTCACACTTTCCCCTAAGTCTTCCCTTTTCTCTCGCTTTAACTCAATTTACTGACTAAAGTTAATGTGGCCCTCACTTCCTTGTGCATTTCCTGTCTAGTTCTTTGTTGAACATCTTTCATGTTGTTGATTTTTGGCCACCGACCATCCACGTTTAAACCAACATCCACCCCAACACTGATGGGTATCGGGCTTACCTCTGTTGCAATCCATAGGTGACTTCCGGTGCTAACATTTCTGATGTCGTTGTCAGGGATGAATTGAATATTTTCCCAAGGTTGAACGACAAAGCTTATGATTTTTAAGGTGCATAAGACATCAGAACCATTGAATATTTCAAGTGTGCACCTGGTGACTCCTCTGAGGTGACTCCACTGTCTCAACTTCATTGTTTTAGTGTGGTTGCTTCTGGATACACCTGGTAGCCCCTCAAAGAACACAATGATCAAATATGTTCTTTGATGGTGAACAAATACCAGACACACTCATTCTGCGCATCATTCACCTAGCGACTCCATGGTTGAAGAATGGATTGGCGACTCCACTAGTTCGAAATGGAAAGAATCCTGGCTTGGAGGTTTGCTCCATTTAATTTTTCTATTGTTCCTAGTTTTCCCAATGTTTTTCCTACTCCAAATGAATGGAATGATTATTTTCTTATATTTAGAGAGCATAAAGAGGACAACCCTTCTCAGCATCTCAGAGCATTTCATGAACTCATGCACCAGTGGGAGATACATCAGGAGGATGTATTAATGAAGATGTTCATGTTCTCGTTAATAGTGGATGCTCGTGAGTGGTTTCATTCTTTACCCCCCTGCTATCATTTCTTCACTGGGAGAATTGCATGCAACTTTCAATGCTCATTGTCAGAAGTTTTATCCCTTTGAGTTAATTTTCATAGCTATTGTGAGGGATACAACGAATGTATTCAAGAGAGAGTTGCTTCTTATGTAGGCTGTGAGGATGAGCCTGATGACTTGGATTAGAAATCAATTATTTCTCTTCCTTGTTCATCTGCACCAGAGGAAAGTTGTAAGGATGAGGAACAAGAAGAAGAGGCTCTAAGTGAACTAATGGAGCTGGTAAAGTCTCTTTCTACAGAGATAGAGGAATTGAAGGCAGAACATGAGTGTTGCCTTTTTGAAGAAAATGCAGAGAGTTTTCCATCCCTTGAAGCAGATGTTCTCGACAGCCCTACAAAGGATGATGATGAATATTTAATGACTATAGAGTCCTTGCATTAGGCTCCTGAGCTGCCTGATGTCCCTAGCTTTGATGATTATTCAGAAGAAGAGAAGAAGAGCCTTACATCACAGTTTCTTGACCATAGGAGTAGTTATCTTGTATATGACAACTATAAACTAGATTATGAGCTGGATATGTAGGATTCCCAAGAGCATGAAGTAGAGCCTTATCCTCTTTTCCTTAAATAAGCTTACCATGAGGAAATCAGCCATCCTGGGCCTGCAAAAATCACTGAGCAGCAGATTGAAGAAAAGGGCTTTCCCACTGGTCATGTCTATGATGATTATGAATCTAACCCTTGGGAGAGCCAAATAGACGAACCAGAGGAGAAACAAAAGGGGAAGTTTATCTCTTGTACAGATCCTATTAGGGAGAAGCCATCATCTGAGGACATTCAACCTGTATCAGCTTCCCATGCGCCTATTCCTACCAATGATATTTACCCCTGTATGAGCAGCTCTAGAGCAGAGCAAGCTTTCTGCTACAAATTTCACAAAATTTTCCACTCATTCTATGAGCCTGTCAACGAGTACATGGAGTGGCATTTCCTTCATGACTTGGAGCTGCCTTATTTTATCTCAACTTCATCCTTTTAAGAGGAGCTGAAGGGTGTAACTGTTTTGCTGTCACGGTTGCATCATTTGCTAGTGATCACCGACAGAGTGAAGCAACTTCCATTCAAGAAGTTACTTGATTGGCTATGGTGGAAATTTTCTTTCACCTAGCACCATGTAAAGTTTTATTAGTTAGGATTGTACATAAATAAGCTCCTTGGAGACCTTGTATGTTTGTTTTTATCTTATTTTTCGGCATGTAATCCTCAGCAGGTTGTTTTGAGCTTGACTCCATAGCCCAATAGAAGGCGACTAGAAATGCAAAAGGATATCTTAGAGCCTCACAGGGAGGAATCTATCCCCCATGGAGCCTAATGTTATCAAATATTCTTGCAAGGGGGATTTTTTCCTAAGAATTTCACCCCTTGGTGAAATAAATGAGGAAAAGGGGCAAAAAACCCATAAAATCACGTTATCCTAAGTATTTGGGCCTGAGAGTGATTTTGCTAATCGACATGAAGATCTAGGCAGCTGATATCTGCACGCCCATATGTATGGTGTGTGGTCCATACCAAACCCCCCCGACATTCTTCCTTTAACAAAGGGGGGGGGGGTCTGAAAAGCAGTTTCCCCATCGGGCCCACCGTTATCGTGGCACGTTCTCGTCATTTTGGACCCCCTCACCACTCCAAAATTCTTACCACCACCACCACCCCCCTCTGGAATAGCCCACTTACCACTCTCCCTTACCGCTTCTTCCTCCCATTACCATTTGTCCTCCACTCCATCTCTCTCTTCCGTACATCACATTGCCCGCTCTCCCTCCTTGTCTCCTTATGGCACACCTGTCATCCACCCACCTTCGGGTCACATCCCCTTATCACTCCTGCCTATCATCTCCTGCCAGGTGTTCTACTTCTCACCACCATCTAGGCAGATGGTCCCCATCCCGCCTACTACTGCGGCCTTTCCTCTGCCCCCACATCATCACCTCGTGCCACTTCACCTCTGACATGTCCCAGTGCAGTACCCAAGTTTTCTGCTACCCGCACTTTCCTAGTCACCTTCCATCTTCTTCGTCTGTCCATATAGTAGTCATTCTCATATTTTGTTAGTGTCTTTGGTTCAACAGAGCTCCCAATCTATAATTTTGTTTTTCCAGAGCTGTTCTATGGTTATGTAATTGACTTGAGGCTTTCATATTAATAGAAGTCAGCTCCCTTCCCTTTCCATTTTGTCTATAAAAGTTGTTTAAAACAATCAGGCATGGAGGATCCAATCGAGGATCGTTATACTGTTATGATGTTGTAGATTTTATTATGATAGTATCGTGATCAATTTTGATCATTTCCCTATGTCCCCTTTCCCTTCTCACATTGAATGGCTCGGGCATGGAGGATCCATTCGAGTTGTTGCAATTACAGGATGATGGAGGTTTGATCATACTGCAGTTGTAACTGTGTCCCTTGTAGACATATTTTGGTTTCTGTACTTGAGCTCAATAATTCTCTTCAGCTTGGGTTTTCTTCTATGAGTTGTTGGAAGGCCTGATGCCCAGATCAGTCTCCTTCACACTTTCCCCTAAGTCTTCCTTCTTCTCTCACTTTAACTCAATTTACCGACTGAAGTTAATGTGCCCCTCACTTCCTTGTGCATTTCATATCTAGTTTTGTGTTGAACATCTTTCATGTTGTTGTGTTTTGGCCATCGACCATCCACTTTTAAACCAAAATCCACCCCAACACTGATGGGTATCGGGCCTACCTCTGCTGCAATCCAGAGGTGAATTCTTTTTTTAATAGATGGCAAGACAGAAAAGAGAAAATACCATTACAAATGAGAGAATCAAACAAAGATGAATTATCGGTTGTAAATTTAAAAGAAATAACATAAGGCTCACTATAATGAACAGAGCACTTAACCAAGAGTGAATTCTAGACCTATAATCATTAAACACAACAATTGCATTAACCATATGAAATGAGCATCTATCAAGGATGAATTCCAATCATGTACTCTTAGATATGCTTAGAAGAAATAACAGAAATGAAATGAATGTGAAATAGAGGAAAATACACTAAAGAATTTCGCTCCTTGGTGAAATAAATGAGGAAAAGGGGCAAAAAACCCATAAAATCACGTTATCCTAAGTATTTGGGCCTGAGAGTGATTGTGCTAATCGACATGAAGATCTAGGCAGCTGAGATTTGCACGCCCATATGTATGGTGTGTGGTCCATACCAAACCCCCCACAACATTCTTCCTTTAACAAAGGGGGGGGGGTCTGAAAAGCAGTTTCCCCATTGGGCCCACCGTTATCATGGCACATTCTCGTCATTTTGGACCCCCTCACCACTCCAAAATGCTTACCACCACCACCACCCTCCTCCGGAATAGCCCACTTACCGCTTCTTCCTCCCATTACCATCTTTCCTCCACTCCATCTCTCTCTTCCGTCCATGACATTGCTCGCTCTCCCTCCTTGTCTCCTTATGGCACACCTATAATCCACCCACCTTCGGGTCACATCCCCTTATCACTCCTGCCTATCATCTCCTGCCAGGTGTTCTACTTCTCACCTCCATCTAGGCAGATGGTCCCCATCCCGCCTACTACTGCGGCCTTTCCTCTGCCCCCACATCATCACCCCGTGCCACTTCACCTCTGACATGTCCCAGTGCAGTACCCAAGTTTTCCGCTGCTTGCACTTTCCTAGTCACCTTCCATCTTCTTCGTCTGTCCATATGGTTGCCTCTTGTATTACCTCCATGTTGATTGCGCCATCGTCCCCGCCAGGTCCTTTTCCACATCCTCCAAGTGGGCCCCCTTGTAGTGGTCCAATGAAGAAGATGAAGGCCAATGAGAAACTGCCACATCCTTCAGATGCAGATTTGAGTTGGAGCTCTTCGATCCCGACGAAGCAGTTATTAAAGAAGGTGGTGGTGGTTGAACATCAATTCCACCATAAATGGAAATCCAAGGAAAGGACCATATGTTAGTCCACTCAATCGCAAGCCTGTTCTGAAGCACGATTTCATTTGGCAAAGTTTTCCTCTGATTAGAGACTACACACACAGTTTTTGAGGAGGCATGTAGATGTAATGCCTTCAATGTGATGACTCGAACTCGATGTTGCGATTTTGGTTCTAAGTATATAGTAGTCATTCTCATATTTTGTTAGTGTCTTTGTTTCAACAAAGCTCCCAATCTATAATTCTGTTTTTCCAGAGCTGTTCTATGGTTATGTAATTGACTTGGGGCTTTCATATTAATAGAAGTCAGCTCCCTTCCCTTTCCATTTTGTCTATAAAAGTTGTTTAAAACAATCAGGCATGGAGGATCCAATCGAGGATCGTTATACTGTTATGATGTTGTAGATTTTATTATGATAGTATCGTGATCAATTTTGATCATTTCCCTATGTCCCCTTTCCCTTCTCACATTGAATGGCTCGGGCATGGAGGATCCATTCGAGTTGTTGCAATTACAGGATGATGGAGGTTTGATCATACTGCAGTTGTAACTGTGTCCCTTGTAGACATATTTTGGTTTCTGTACTTGAGCTCAATAATTCTCTTCAGCTTGGGTTTTCTTCTATGAGTTGTTGGAAGGCCTGATGCCCAGATCAGTCTCCTTCACACTTTCCCCTAAGTCTTCCTTCTTCTCTCACTTTAACTCAATTTACCGACTGAAGTTAATGTGCCCCTCACTTCCTTGTGCATTTCATATCTAGTTTTGTGTTGAACATCTTTCATGTTGTTGTGTTTTGGCCATCGACCATCCACTTTTAAACCAAAATCCACCCCAACACTGATGGGTATCGGGCCTACCTCTGCTGCAATCCAGAGGTGAATTCTTTTTTTAATAGATGGCAAGACAGAAAAGAGAAAATACCATTACAAATGAGAGAATCAAACAAAGATGAATTATCGGTTGTAAATTTAAAAGAAATAACATAAGGCTCACTATAATGAACAGAGCACTTAACCAAGAGTGAATTCTAGACCTATAATCATTAAACACAACAATTGCATTAACCATATGAAATGAGCATCTATCAAGGATGAATTCCAATCATGTACTCTTAGATATGCTTAGAAGAAATAACAGAAATGAAATGAATGTGAAATAGAGGAAAATACACTAAAGAATACACTATGATGAATCTCGACTATCAAAAACATTGTACTATTGTATTAATTCATAAGGACATTCTGAGAAATTTACACACAGGACCTTCTTGGATGAAATTCCCCCCCCTTCTCTAATCTTTTACAATGAAATATATAGCATTAAAGGCCCTTTCCATATCACAATTTCGAACTCCAACCCCTTTCCCAAAATAGAAACAGTTACAAATAGAACATGACATGTTTTAATTGATCTCCTGTTTTTCAGGAGAAACAATAGGCTTAAAAATGCCACTTTTAATTCTCAAAACGTAACAATTGTGTAAAATATGAGAAGGGTTTTTTATATAATCTCGTTATGAATAAAAAAATCTCTCAGTTTCTTAAAATTCATCTCCAGCTGGCCGAAATACGTGTCACAAAAACATGTCTCGAACAAGAAATTACAACTCAACAATATGGCTCCAAGATTCCTTCGAATATCCCAATCTGTGACACCTGTGTGAAAATGAACAAGTTTGACAATAACCTCCTTTTAATTTTGAAAATTCATCCAGGTTCATCCGTAAATCATCTTGTAAGTCTCAACTGTTGTGGAAACTGACTGTCACATCCTCTTTGAAATGTCACTTGTGCTTTTTTTTCAATCTAATTTTCCACTTAGTTTGAGATTCGTGCCCATGATTTGATGCGAGGTCATGAATTAAATATTGGATTAAATATTAATATAAATATTTTAATATAAAATTGTTTATATTAATAATTATAAACCTTTTTCCATTTTTTTAAGGACTTTGGGCATATGAGGCTCATCACATGACTTTGTGGATAGGATAAGGGAGATTAAGCTTAATAAAAGGAATATTTTTAATTTTAAACGGGAATATGATAATAAGGGTTAAATTGAATGAAGTGATGGGACTAAGGAATTTAGATAATCATTAAGGCTAGATATAGGTTTGGGATATTTGCCAATTTTGACTCATGGAGGACATGACTATTTTGGATGATTAGCAGAGTGAAGGATTTAGGTGATGGGAGCTTGATAGAGCTACTGAAAAAGTTTTAAAATCTGAATGGAAAGATAGCACAAGGGCCAGATTCTTTGGAAAAAATAACACAAATTGGCATGTGATAACAGGACAATTTGGAAAAAATTCTCGATTTCCAAATTGGACTTCCTCAACACCATCCATACCCTATAGACTATATGTGATTTCAACCTTGTTCGATGTGATTTTATTAATATATATTATCTTCAAACTTGGTTTGATGATTTCCTTTGAAAGCTACTTACCCTTGATTGGTCCAAAACTTCTAAATTGGGCCCTCTAGTCACTAAACTCCCTAACCATGTCCCAATTTAGTGATCACTCTTAATTTCAAAATCAAATATTTCCTTGCCATAATCTTCAAACATGTGAAACCATCTTCCAAAATTTCACATGTGTGAAACCCCTTTCATATTCTTCACATGTGTGGAACCATTTTAAGTTTCATTATGATTAGGGATTTCCTTACAAATTTTAGTGTCATAAGGTTCCAATTTCTGAATTGCTCCTAATTTTGAAATTGGGCCTCCTCCATGTGAATCCTTGCCCCAATTCTATGATCAATCCTGATGTCAAAATTGAGCTTGCCTTTTTCTAAAGGTGTGCAACATGTCCCAATTTTGGGATCATTCTTTATCCTGAAATTGATACTCTTGACTCCTAGCTAATAATTTCTTTAGACCTTGCTATCAAACTTAGGAAAATGGCTTGAAAATTTGTTATAGCCTAATTCAACTCATAATATGAAAAAAGATCTTTGGTCAATGGAATTATTGACTTAATGTTAAAATTGCATAAGTATCTTGTGTTTTGTACACTAACATGATGGTAACCTACAACCAAGGTATTTTTTAAGAATTCAAATAATAGACCTATGTATAGTATTATAGGTGACTATTTTGGTTTGAACAATAATACATATAGATTGTAGGAGAATATTCAATAAACAACATATCATTTACTATTAAAACTTGTAAAGTTTTGGAGAATATTCTCAATTTAATCATATCTATGTAAAAAATAGACGATTTTTTAACCAATTTGGTGAATATTCTTTTTAGAAAATGGAAAAAAAATATCCAATTCGTGAAATTTCACCCCTAAAAAATACCTTTCTTACAATAAATGAAAAGGGAAACAAATCAACAAGATGAGACTTAGATAGTTAAATAAAAGGAAGTTTGAACTAGAAAAGGAAATCAAAACCATTAGGTGGCACAGGAGTACAATAAGTTTGAATTGACAAATGGAAACAAACCCCTAGGTGGAAGAAAAGGGATAGTTGAACAAAGAGGACAACTTGTCAATAATGGAATCAAACTAATAAAGAAGGATTCAGAGTTGGAAAGAAAACAAAAATCAACTGACAGAAGAGGAAACTGAACAAAGAATCAAATAGACAAAAAGGGGAATTGGATATCCATATAAAGAAATCACAATCATTAGCCTCCCTCTGCCTCTCTTGTATGAATAAGATTAAATTGATAAAGAAAGGGATTTTTCCTTGTGCATATTGTACACGTTTTTATGAAATGTTAATGAAAGAGAAGTTATTGGTCAAGATTTTTGGAAATAGAATTAATCTCTAAAATGTGTGGTTTATGGAACATTTTCTATTGATTTACTAAGTTATGGAATGTTATAACCATTTTCTTTTATAATGCATACTTTTCTCACCTATAAGGAACTTGTTTATTTCATTTATATCACAAACTACTTTTCTATAAAATTAAGAATAGTATTGTAATCAATTAATCATTGTTACTGGGATATTTCCCTCATGACCTTGGGTCATGTAACAACAAAGTGAGACTAGATATAGAAGATTAAATATACCCTCACAATCAAACATGTAAACAAAAAATAACTACTTTTTCACAGAGAGAGATATGGAAAGGAGAGAATATAAGGTGTGCACCTTAAACCCTTCGTATCATGTTGTTCCCTGCTCCTACTTCTTGAAATGATCCTAGCCTCTGTCAGTTCAATCCTACAATAAGAGACCTAGATTGTGTTGCAATGAGGTATTTATAGGTCCTAGTATCATATATCAAATGTATACTTCAAAGAATATATGAATAAACATGAACATATCATATTGCAATGAAACAAGCGAACACAATATTGGAAGGAAAATGTACTTTCTATTAATCAACGAAATAAGAGATTTAGTTACAACCTGGCGCTTCTTCTGGCATCGTTTCAGAAACAATCACCCAATTTCCTCCTGAAGTACTTCAAGAATCAAATCAATGAAACTCTTCCTCATATATTCCGATAAGAATAGGAGCACACCTTATAAATATATACGAGAGGAAGTAACTCTGGAAAAGGGGTTTCCAAGTTGGGGTAAAACTTCTCAGAGGATGAAGGGGAAGGGAATATTGCTCAAATTTCTTAGCATAACCTTGCACCATCATAATTTTCCTCCTCACTCCCCAAAAGGTTATTTTATACTATCCCAAAGGGGTTGGGGAGATTTTAAATGGGCTTGGGGATGTTGGGAAATGATTCCAACTGAAAAAACCACCCTAAATCTCAGAATTATTTTATTTTTTATTATTGTTTAGGGAATCCATAGGTTACACACTATAAAGGAGTGTATGTCCTCATGTTTATCAAGGGAAACTCATGGATATGTTCAAAAATAAAAAAAATTAGATGACTTGGATGAGGCAAGGTGAGATTTTGATTTTCCAAGACAAAGGGAAGGGTAGGCCATAACACAAATGCATAGGTGTGGAATTTTATGCTATAACAGATGCCCCCCTAATGTGTGAGGTCATAAGGGAAACATTATGGCCGAAATACATTACAACTCTAAGAGACGAGGATGAATTGAGGTAAACTCCTGAAGGTTCTCAAACAACTGATCGAAAAATAGAAACCATCAGTCAAGATTAAGTGAGAGTATTATCTTCCCAAGTTAGGCATGCCCATGCTTAGGAGTGATGTAACATGGACACAAAATCAAGTACTACACTTCGGATCCATGGTACATATGAAAGTATGACTAATTTCCACGTCCAAGAGCAATAGACACTGTATCCATGTGATATATAAAAAGTAGAAAACATGTCCACAAGAAATACACAGTGGATCCATGTGAATGTATATCATAGCCACAAAACGATACACAGTGGAGCTATTTCTCAAAATCAAGAACATGGGATATTTGGGACTAATGGACTGAACAAGTTAATCCTATGAAAGTACCAATTTCTATAGGGTGGTACAATGTATGTTGGGTAGGAGAAAAAAATATGTGATGCTCATACTTTAGCTACACTATCATGCAAATATATGTGCTGGGGTTGAACACAATGAGACATTTTTTTATTATCGTTCATTGATGCATACCATTAATAAATGAGAGACAACCCACCAATGATGATGATGATGGGTGTCAAGGTACTATGGTACAATATAACAAGTGTGAATAAATGAGTTTATGTCGAACACCTTGTAGAATCTATCAAGCAGGGGATATTGGCGTATTCCCACTGTCAATAGAGAGGGAACCTAGCACTAATGACTGAAAGCCTCAAGCTACTAAATATAACTCTACATCCCTATCCGAGAGAAAGATGTTTCAAATTATTGTAAGGACTCAAATGAAAATGTTGTAAGGACCACACCGAGGTATGACTCCATCATGAAACAGATTAAATGGTGCATGACAAAGAATCTCTGAATAGTAGTCAATGATGCATACCACTGACAAATATGAGGAATCCTGGGGTGAAATGGAAACCAAGGTACCACATGAATCCCTATGTGTGAAGATTGTTTTTTATATTGAACACAAGGGAAATTGCTCAGTCAACGACCAATGATGGTTTGTCATCTATTGAGCACAAGGTCACCTATCAATGATGTAAATAGGCCCATGGTGCAACTCTAGGTCATACTCTCAGAGTAATGTGTTAGATTCGATAAGAGAAAACCCTCTAGCAAGAAGTCAAAGGGGATCTTCCATGCTGGCTCGTGTAAGAGACATAGATACTTGTGATGATGAGATAGACTTGAATGACTTAGGAAGGCCGACTTACAAGGTAAGAAACTTTAATAGATAATGGCCGACTCAGGATAAAACTTCCCTTGAACAAAATCATGACACATTATGTGACTTAGACAACATGACTATAAACTAGGATACATTTGTGATACAGAAGGCATCAACAAATGATCCATTTGGTTGGAAGAATAACCAAATGGGGGAGATCAAACTCAATGGTGAGAAAAAAGTCTTGTAAATACACATTAGACCCAAAATTATGAGATATTGACTGAAGATTGTGCTTTGTTCAAGGGACACAAAATTGTTTCCAACAAAAGAGATGGACCTTTTCCCCCCTTTTTTTTTGTTTTTTTTTTTTTGGTCTTTTTCCTATTATAAAAGACTAAAAAGGAATAAAATAATGCTAAATTATAGTGGAGGAAACGATTGTTGTGGTCAACAAAACTAGTTCCAGAGTGTAAGGAACATACCTATGCTCAATGTAAGGAATGCATGTGTGGGATAAGGATACTGGGGGAATGTTTCCTCCAGGAATAAAGTTTTCGAGTTGCAAAGGAAATGATTCCAAGGTTGGGAACTTGATAGGAATGCATGAGAAATTGGTTCAATAACAACATGTTGAAGCCGACATTAGGCCTATAAGAGTGAGTGATTAATATGCAATGAAGTTCTTTTTCATAGATTTAGTCCTCTAGGCACAAAAAAACATAAAACAATGCCAAGGAGAACTCTTCTAGCCAGTGTTGAATAGAGTATTCATTTTTTGTAATTAGTCTATTTGGTCTAGAAAAGGGTTAAACTTATACCAAAATACACATCCTTTCAAATCCATTTAATGAGTGTGAAAGAAACAAGTTCACTTGGTGGTCTTTTCATTTTTAAGGAATCTAAAATGATCTTAACTAAGACTCTAGGATGTTGTTATGAAAAATATATAATGGGGGGAGTCCTATAGGTAGTGGCCAGAATGATATTGAGTAAGAAAAATGAATTTTGAATGAAAATTCATGGTGGGATTAAAAGGACTCTTGATCCTAACATAGATCTTGCAACATAGGCACCATAATACAAAGGGATTCTAAACTAGAGCACCTATGTAAGGTAGGCTCTACCATCAAAAAAACGATGTTTTTTAGAATATAGGAAGGCATTGTCACTTGATAATGGGATTGAACCTAGGTTAAGGTGGTAATGGTGATTGATAATGCAAAATTTTAAGGTGGATGCAACCTATGCTAAATGCCAGTTACGAGAACATCACCTACCCAGAATCTTGAGAAAGACTTGGTCATTCGTCCAAAAGAGTCCAAAAGAGTCCAAACTATATCCTTAAACCTAAAATGATAAGACAATGCTACAAGGAACTTTATCATTAGCTTAATTTTTTGGAAAAAATAGGAAACTGTAGGAAGTGGGTTACAAATGTTTTGTATAAAATAGAGTTAATTTACCAATTTACTAAGTCATTTTACCATTTTCACCAAAAAATGACCAAGTTAATAAAACCTTTGAACTTTCATTTGGAGATTCCTGGAGCTTGGAGTGATGAAAACATCGACCACTTGGAACAATAGGTATCCTACCCCTAGCGTTGCATTCAATTATTACATTTTTTTCCATTGCTTGCAAAATTGGGGGTTAAGGTACCCTTTTTAAACCTAAATCTATGAATCTATGGGTTTCCTTAAGAAGACCCACTGATATCCACGGTTGGTAGAAAAACCAATCATGGATATCCGCAACTGTCACAACTAAAGCCCGCAGATGTCCAGAGTTAAGTTAGAAAAAAATAATACTAACTTCCATTATTTTTGAACTTGGGAAAAATGTCCATCCATTGGAGGGAACATGAACATGAGGAGGTTGATCGTGTGGTATTTGATGATGATGACTCCAATCAAGTGCTCTGAGAGTGTGGCATGTATAAATTATTTCAAATTCATGGGATGAGATCGCAAAAGAGATTACTAAATATCCTTATCGACTATTGGCACCCATATGTTGAGGCATTCATGCTTGGAGGGAAATCATTGATGATCAATGTAGAGGACATATATTTCATCACCATTTTATATCGCAGAGGGGAAGTGCCTAACTTCCAAGCCCGTGATGGAGGTGTTCAGACTGTCAACAATTACATCAATGAGTATTGTGATGATGACACCGAGAAGAGTGGTTCTGAGGTACCTATCAGACATATTACCAACCTTAGTATCTGAGTCATTTTATACACCATGGTCAATATTGTAGGGTCCAACTCTTTGCATTTGGATTCTCGGGCCCAAATGCAACATGTGTTTGAATGCTTTAGGCCAACCATGTTTGAATGGATCACTTGCATGTTGAATTGCATGAAGTCTCAGCTCACTAACTGCAAATTGAGGAATACTAAGAACTTTGTATTTGGTAGCTTCCTTTGCATGTTTTTCTTTGAGAGGGTGCCCATGATGAGCCCTAGGACCTATGTGCGAGGACATTTGCAACCATGGCCCACCATGGTATGTTGGACCGATTTATTGGCCCACCTAGGAGGAGGGAAGTTATCAAACCCTTATGATTATGACTTCTTCTCTTCGTGGGACTGTCAAGTCCCTTTTATCA
This sequence comes from Picea glauca, assembly GCA_000966675.3. Lineage (NCBI taxonomy): Eukaryota > Viridiplantae > Streptophyta > Pinopsida > Pinales > Pinaceae > Picea > Picea glauca. Next base: position 240,925 of record JZKD02S1742819.1, read on the forward strand.
AGGACTACCCTTATACCGATATTGAATTCACATAGGATACTGACGTCATCATTCTTCACAGTGACGAGCCACAAGATATAGGTAATTTTAATTTAATTTTATTTATATTTGGTTTTTTATATCATATGTATATAGGAAAATGATCTACCTTTTTGTGAGATCCATGATATTGATGCACTCTTATTTTCTACAGATAGAGAACCAGCAAGGTCATCCAGTATCCCATGACACATTCGTACATGACGAGAGGAGGCAGGACCAAGTGATGATGCAACATAGACTTTGAGGAGTGTGGGAAAAAACTTCAAGTCCCTAACCTGCAATGTTACGATGGTGATCATTGACGTCTTGTATGTAGGCATGTAGCGCCATGTAGTGAGGGTACCCCGACCATGGGTTTGATTATTCTGGCATTTGGCCAATGTCGTACTTTGTTATGATAGAGTTCATCGACCTCAGGCTTAGATTTACTGTGTGCTCATGGAACCATTTTGTACTTATATGATACGTAGGGTTAAGAATCTGTATTTGGTATTATGGACCTCTTTTGACATATATATATATATATATATATATATATATATATATATATTGTCTATTTTTTTTGTGCATTATCTTTTATGATTTACTCACAAATTACAAATATTTACATGTGTGAAAGTGTGTTCTTATATTATTGATGAGATAATTTCCAATCTAGAACATAATTAGCATAGGAATAAGATACTATATTAACACGCCTAGGAACATGTTCATAAGTAACAAATTAAACTGATCGTTCCAAAAGACATAACCCTAAGAAAACAACGCAACAAGATTGAATCCTGGATTCAGTATAAACCATTCAAATGCAAGACCACCGAAAATGAATCTAAAATAAAGTGAAGGATTCGGATGTCATGTGACAATGCATCTCATAAAATATCAATAAAGAAACTATATTCGGAAACATTGTTGGTAATTTCTCTGAGACATACACCTCTAGCGGTGAGTAGCTGGCTAGTAGGAGAATAAATCACCCACGCTGTAGAAGCCACTTCCGAGAATGGTGACTGGCACCATCTTCATACCCAACATAAATTGAATATTCCTCCGACATCTGTGGCACAGTAGAAGCACATAATCACTAATGCTCAAATACACAAAACTTCTAAGCAAATATATGTACAAAAATAAACATTATTTACAAAAATACTAGTACTTGAGCTATAAGGTGCAAGCATAGTATTTTTTAAAGTAGATCCCATTTCTAGGCTTTGACAATGCATTCCCTTCAAAATATACTAGCTCATAATATCCCTTCTCCAACACCCATCACATGATATATGGACCGTACCACATGGGGTTGAACTTACCTTGCCCTAAGGCATCCTTATCCTGGTAATAAACTAAGACAAGGTCTCCTTCGGAGAACACCCTAGGAAGAACATATTTTTCATACTAATACTTGACTTGTTTCTTATGTGCTTCATTTTCCATTGTCACATCTCAATGTTGCTCATCAAGTTGCTCAAGATAAACTAGACGTTCTTCAAGATGATTTGTATCTAGGAGGAGCTCGACAACGATTTTAAGCGAAGGTGTTTCACATTCAACCGGAAACACTGCCTCAACTCCATGGATGAGTTGAAAAGGTGAGAAACCTGTTGCAGTCTTAACTGAGGTTCACTAAGCCCACAATGTTAGATATAACATCAAGTGTCAATTCATTCTAGTTGAGTTGATTGTTCCTCTCAATATCATTTTTAAATATTTGTTGACGGCTTCAACCTAACCATTGGCCTAATGATAGTAAGGAGACGAGTTCTCCTGTCTAAAACCAATTTTTATGCTAGCTCCGACATCATGCGGTTTTAAAAGCGACTGCCATGATCAGTGACAACCTCCCTCGTATCCCCAAACCTAGCAATAACCTGATTAAAAACAAAAATCATTGTGGTTTTGCCATCATTCATTAATGTTAGCATGGCTTCATCCCACTTAGTAAAGTAGTCCACGACCAATATGATGTAATGCTTCCCCCTAGAGGAAGTTGGGTGGAATGTTCTAAAATATACCCCCCACTTGGTGAATAGGACGACAATAATAATAGGAAACATGGGAGCACATACTCTTTGTAAACACTTGACAATGATCAAATCTCTTAACTGCCTCAATGCAATCTTAAAGGATCGCGGGCCATAAATAATCAGTGTGAATTTTTTTTGGGGTTGTTTCCAACATTGATAGATGATCGCCACACACTCCACCATGAAATTCATTTAGTACCACTTCCGCCTCTTCATGGGTGAGGCAATGATGGAATATCGAGTCTACCCCTCGTTGATACAATTTTTCAAGGATAATGAGATAGTTTTTTTCCATATGAAGAGTCCATTGTCTCTCATCTCGTGAATAATGCGGGGGAAACTTCAAAGTCTAGAAATATATTAGGATATATTTGTACCAAGGATCATATGAAGGGATGAGGAAGATGTGCTCATCAGGGAACAAGTTGATGGCCTTTCCCTCCTCATTCTAAACTGGAAACTCTGACATTAATTTGGCGAAGACCAAAGATATATTAGATTTGACTAAGGAAAAATCCAATTCAAACTACTTAAGCACCACAATCCATTTGTTTCACTTCTCGCTGATGATTCGACGAGTCAAAACATATTGAAATGGATTAAAAGATGTGACAACGGTTGTCTTATGCAACAAAATATAAAGATGAATATGTTGGACAACATGAAATGTTCCCAAGGCCAGTTTATCCACATGAGAGTACTTAAGATATGGACCTAACAAAGCACGACTCAAGTAGCAGATGAAATTATCTTAGATCTCATCATCTTCTTGCACTAGAACTATGTCAATCAAGGATTCATATGTGACTAAATATAACAAAAATTATCAATTATAATCACGGGGACTCAACAAAGGAGTCAAAACCAAGGATTTATTTATTGCATCAAAATAATGTTGTTCTACTTCATCCCAATAAAATGGGGCCCCTTTCCTCAAAATGAGCATGAATCATTTCATGACATTGGCATAGTTTGGTACAAACCCTCGAAGGAAATTCATGATTTCTTGTAGGATTTGAAGTTGTCTGATTATATGTAGGGGAGGAAACTGAATGATTTCCCCAACCTTTAAGGGGTCAACCATGATCCCTTTAGTTGAAACGATGAATCCCAAAATACATCCATAAGTCATGCAAAAAATGCACTTATGTGGATTCAATCAGATCTGGTAGTAACGACACCTTTCGAAAACAAGGAGTAGGTGTAACATATGTTCAACTCTTTTTCACGAATGATTCATAAGATCATCCAAAAAGGCCTCCAGTATGTGCTTCAAATCATGGAAGGAAAACATCATGGCCCACTAAAATGTGGAACCAACGTTTTTAAGGACAAAAGGCATCTTCTTATAAGAAAAATTTCCCCATGGAGAGATGAAAGTTGTCTTGTGTTGGTCTTCCTGTCGGATTTCAATCTGGTTATACCTCAAATAACCATCCGTAACTGAAAATATTTATCTTCATGTTCACTCATCTAGAATATGGTCGATAAATGGCATAGGAAATTTATCTTTGGGACAATCTTTATTGATCTCTAGAAAATCTATACATACGCAAATCATGACTTGTATTTTATCAACCATAACCCAGTTATAAATGCATTCTATCAAAGGAACCAGATAGATGAAGTCATATTTGAGAAACTTCTCTACCTCGGTGTTGTGTCTATTTCGTCACTTGTGTGAATGAAACAAGGCACTTGCATGTCTAGTTGGGACTGCTAGACAAGATAGAGGTTAGTGCATGAGTTAGACAATCCAAGCACATGAAATAAACAAGTAAACAAACTAAAAACAACTAAGGAAATAAAACTAGAATGCATAAGAAACTTTGAACCAAAAACAATCAACCAATGACCAAGATTATGCCACCAATGGATAACTATATTAATTGGAAAAACATTGTAGAGAAATAAGGACTTATGAGTCCCCTCTTCCTCCTTGGGAGGGATCTTGAGTTCCATAATGGAGAGCTCTTATTACAATGGTAGAAAATAAATCAAATGATGAAGAAATCAATGACTATACCCTCAAGAGGTGATTGGAATGGCCTATTGGAATGTTGTTAGAATTATCCAATGAGAAAAGAGGATTCTCAAAGGAGGATTGAGGAAGCATAACAATACTATGAAAATCTTAATTTCTTAGTGCACCCATGGCCTCCATTTATAGCATGTATTCAAGGCAATATTCAACTGGTTCTTAGTGTGAACAAAGGACCCTTTAGGGCACCCTTTGGTCCTTGACCAACCCCCCATTCGAATTCATCTTAGATCTTAGGGTCAAATCAAGTTGGGAGCTGGTCCATAAGTGGTTGAGGGGTTGACAAGAACCATAAATGTGTTGTTCACAGGAGTGCACAAATTTTCTCATACACATTCATGCATATGGTGCATTGTGTGCTCTATGGGCTTCTTTGGCCCACGCACTATGCATGCTTCCTTTAGTGAGTTAGCGCATGTCAATTTTTTCCCAATTGTATAGTTTTTGCCTCTTAGAAATGCATTTTGTTGTTGCAGGTGAATTAATAGTTGTTTGGCATTGATGTGTTTTTGTAACCATTTGTGTGAAGTGCTGCAAATGAAATTTCAGTGATAACAGATGCCCCCTAATGTGTGAGGTTAGGAGCATACATATAGCTGAAATACATCAATGTTTCTTCTACTGAGATTCCATTGTAAGGAAGAGTGTTGATAGGAACTGCAAGACCGATCCGTCGGAGGGAGAGGGGAAACTGTGGGACCCTAAACTTTCTCTAGGGAGAAAAAATAAAATATGTATACAAACGAGGCGAGCATGTCCCATGCTCATGTCATGTAACTCAAAATGTAAGACAATAACTGAAGTGGTATGTTGATGTAGATAACTGCAATGCCCTCTGGGGTGGTTTGATAACGACAGATGACAATTTTGATGGTGAAAATACTCTGAAAAGAGGCAAGGACACTTTTAAGAAGTGTCGATGACTCATAGGCATTAATGGCCTAACAAATTCAAAGGTCTTTGGCTGGCATAAAACAACTGCAATAGTTTCATATTAAGACCCACTGTAACATGAGATTTTGTTGAAGTTAAATGTTATGGGGGTCAACAGAATCAGAGAGAAATGATGGTTCTCTCTATGCCATCCGAGACTCCTCATTGTAAAGGTAACGAGAGTCAAGATATTGTTGCCCTTATGGAAACTATGTCGATGTCGACAGAAAGGGAGATGCGATGCTAATAACCAAAGGGATTCATGAAATCCAGGGAGATAAGATCAGGAATTGATAGGGAACATGGATGAAATCAAGAGGCGGTGAGACTCAAAACTGCCCTTGGTTGGGGGTATGTGTGAAGGATGATTGGCACAAACCATGAAACTATATCTAGTGTCAGGGGGATGACTAGACATGGGTTTAAATTGTGCCAGAGGTGTGACAAAGTGGACAAAATTAGATATCATGGGTACATGGACCATGGTATACTCAGGGTTTATGAACAATGTCAGGATGAGTAAAGGAGAGTGGATGCCCCAATGAAGGGTGACATGGGTTGTGTTGCAATAAAAAGGAGGTCATCAAGGGTGACAACAAAAAGATAAGTAAATGCGGGAAACAAAGGCTTTTTACAATTACCAAATAAATAAAGAATAATTTGGAATGAGTGTACAAATACAGAAACGGGTGCCCCAGTGTAAGATAGCTTGGCCTGTGAGGGCGCAAGCTACATGGAGAACTGGTGAAGGGTGGGGGCCCCATGGGTGGGTTTCTGTATGAGGTAAATGAATGGAGGGTAATATTCATATGGGAAAACTGAGTGTGGATGAAATGGAGGGTTAATGATACTGCGGAGGTTCAGTCAAAATAGAACCAAGATGAGATGACCTGGCAGTCCATGGGGAAAGCTAGAAAAGTGATGAGAAGGAGTATGTGGCTTATTATCATAAATGTGTAAGACTATCAAGACTCCCATCCCCAGGGGGTGAAAGAAGCATGAATGTCAGAGTAACAAGGGGAACTATGAATGTGACAACTCATGTGGGGGAGAGTGTTACCAGGTGATAGTACCAAAATGCAATAGAGGTGACAGTACTGTAGAGCCGGATGTAGGGATCCTAAAGGTGAATGTCATAGGGTGTGACTGGGAGATGCAATTGATATTCAGAGAGAATGATTACATGTAAGTGTCAATCATATACCTGACGGGCCCGTGCTGGTTGGTGATGACCAAGTACATGCACACATTAAAACTGAATACCCGACATGAACAATATCTAATGATAAAGAACATATACCAATTATTTGATAATTTTGAATGTGAGAATGCGTTCCTGGACGTGATGTGAGAAAAATGCTCACCCGGGGACAAGTTCAGATGGTGACCCAGGGAACGTGACTGTGTAGATGGTGGGACCATGATCCCATGGTTGAAAATGGATCGGGAGATAGAGGCTCTGAGCTCCTGTAACTGAGTGTGGAAGTTGGGAAAAAGGGCCTATATATGGATGGTGGGCCCACAATGACGCCTCATTTACACTGGCACTATTGGTGATCTAGCGAGAGTGTTGTGAGGTGTTTTGGAATATTATGGGAGCTTAGGGATACCGATCAGGCAAGTGAAAGACCTCTTGTTAGAGGAAAGGTGATCGATGATGGAGCGTATTCCAAGGGAAATTAGGGTATTCAGCTCCTCCAAGATGTCTTCATCATAGTGGAAAATGCGAGAATACAGTGGATCCTGGGAGGTGACCGAGGGAAACTTCAATGGGTAGGTTTTATTGTCCTCAAGTGGCGAGGACATAGATGACATATCGTGTACAAGGTGTGAGGGACCGTTGGACATAAAGTGAATGTCCCGATACTATGGAGGGTACCTCATTCACTTGGGTATGGACTGTTATCACACAAAACAACATGAATGGAGGTGAGAAGGTGCAGTATGCAGTGATCAAGATCCCCTGTGTAGGCTTGATGTGGCACTATATCTAAGAAAATATGGAAGGAATCTAAGGTTGGAAGGTGGCTAAATGTTTGGTACGGGTGCTAAAGTAGTCAGTGCACCCAGATCTCAGCTCCTATCCAGGTCAATGGCCTCAAATCGTTTCAGGGACAAAACATGCTCAGGCGATAAAAATCCTTGAGTGGGCCGAAATCCAAACCATTGTTTTGCGGGGTGGAAACATGGTGGAAGAGGATGTGTTTAGGACCTGAAAGCGTTGTGGTCCTAAACCATTTCCCGCGGCCCCAAAATCACATGCACATTTAATATTGTATCTGGCAGCGACATATGGCTTCTCGATAGTCTTCACACCGTGCTCTAATATCAAGGAGGGGTAAACCAATAAATGAGGATTGAATATTTTGGCTACCTTCTTATTCAATGCCCAATCCAGTTGTCAGAGGTGGTCTTCCACTAGTCGTCCAACCATGCTCCGATCCTGATGAAGATCCAGTTAATGAAGTACAGACTGGTAGCTGAAACCTCAACTCAGTCCATAAATGGGAAGCATGGAAATTATGGCCGAGGAGACAAATTTGTCAGCCCAAGGTACAACCATGGACGATTTTCCTGCAGGCCCATACTGAACCAGATTTGCATCTGACAAAGAGGAAACATGCACAATCTGACATAAGGATGCACAGACACAAATCTTTGATTGAGATTCACAGATCACACTTCTGGCAATTGTAGGTTGATCTGAGTATAAATAGATCAGTTCAATATTTTGTTAAGGTGGTCAAATGGTTTAGTAGAGCTCCCTACTATGTAATTTTTTATGCCAGAACCATTCTCTGGTTATGTATATGATTTCATACTTTCGCATTAATAGAAGTCATCTTCTTTCATCTCTTTGTCTAAACTTTGTTGAAACACTCGAGCATGGAGGATCCAGTCGAGGGTTGTAGGTGTATTGTAATGTAGGTTTGATTATAATGTTGATGTGACATGTTCCAATACTTTCCCTTTGTTATCTTATTTCCCCTTATGCCGAAATTCTCATGCATGCAGTATCCAGACGAGTTGTTGTAGTCGTATGATAATGTAGGTTTTATTATTATGCTACTACGACATATTTCAGTCTCTGAAACTTATGTTCAAGAGTGCTCTTGTGCCTGAGTTTTTCTTCACCAAGCTTCTCGAAAGCTAGATGCTCATGGAAGACTTGTTCACCTCTCTCACTAATTCTTCCTTCTGCTCACCCTTAAGCTCAAATCACTGACTGAAGTTAATGAGGACTTCATTTCCCTATGTATTTCTTGTCCAGTTTATGTGTTAAATTCATTCTTGTACTGAGTTTTTTTTATTTGACCTCCACTCATAAAACCAACATCCACCAAACATTTTGATGGATACTGGGATTATCCTCTTGCAATATGAGGGTGACTCTCAGTGCTAAAATTCTTGTCATCATTGTCGGGGAACGAATTGAAGACATTTCTCTGGGATTGAACGATAAAGAAATTTTGATTCTGAAGGTGCATCAGAAATTAGTACCTTGAAGATTGCAACTTGCACCTGGCAAATCCATTGTTCCAGTTGTGGCTCCCAAAGGAATACACATGATGTATACTCCACAGCTTCCTCTGCAAACACCTGAAGTTGACCCATAAAATATTATCAAGAAAGGAAAGACCTCTCAAGAAGGGATTTGAACTATTGTACCAGGTGATTCTAGTAATTTACAAACTTCTTCTTTTACAACTCCAGTAGCTGCATCTAATTCTCCTGTTATACCATCTGTTGGACTTTCTAGAAGTTTAAATTTTGAAATTTTTCCTTTTGAACTTCCCCCTTCTAGTCTTCATTTGGAAGGAGGAACTTTTGAAATTCTTGTTTCCCCTGATATTGTAAAGTGGATTAGACCCATAAACGCAAAAGATTTTCCTACTTTGGGTTTTCCTACTACTCCTCCTATCAAATTTTTTGCATCTAAAGAGGGGGAAACTTATTTTCCCTTTAACCCCATATCATTATCCTCCAACACTCATTCGTTTCCTCTTTCTCCTAGAAAAACAACTGCAGTCCTACCTGCCCAGCCTCCATCTCCCCATGTTCTCCTACAGTTCTCATCCCAATGGCAGGTGTTAATCCTCCTAAAAACAAAAGGGATGCCATAGTGGATTCTAGGCATTCCCCTCTTGGTTTACCTCAGCCTATGAATTCCCTCTCGGTTGGAGATTACCTCAAATACATGCCCAAGTTTACAGGGGAGGAAGACATAACTGCAGAAGAACACCTTTCAACTTTTTACAGTTGTGCATATAATATTAATATTGAAAATGAAGATGTCAGGTTGAGATTTTTTGTATACAGCCTTGATGGTGAGGCTATAAAATGGTGCATGGGATTGACTCCTAGATCCATTGATGGGATTGAAGCTATGGATGATTCATTCCTAAGACATTTGGGGGACAAAAAAGATTTTATTTATTATATTATAGAGTTTGGGTCATTTAAGAGAGAATACGGGGAATTTGTTTCATAATTTTCAAAGAGATTTAATAAGATATACAATAAGATTCCCAATGAGATTAAGCCTACAGAAACCTCTGCCAAGATTACTTATTCTAGTACTTTTGACCCTGTGTTTTTCCTCTTGTTGAGGGACAGGAGAGCTACCTCCTTGGCTCATATGCAAGATGCAGACCTGGAAGTAGAGTCAAATATATTGGCAGTTGGAAAACTTAGGATTAAGGATGATTGAGATAGAATAAAATTTAGGTCTGAAGATTCAACCTCTGGTTCCTCTGTTGCCCACCCTCAAGTGGATGAGTTGACAAAACTGGTAAAATCACTTTCTGCAGAAATGTAGAAATTGAAATTTGAGGGGAAACAAGGTTATAGGAGCACTCAGAATACTGATAACAGGGGTAATTTCAGAAGACCAAATAATTCCCCTTAGATCATCCAGAGAGATCAAAGAAAAGGGGATAGAGATGATTAAACAATCCAAGCCCCTCTACAAAATAACCTGATTATTGATGAAGAAGGGGAGGAAGAAAATGTTGATCCTGAAATCCATTACCTCAATGAAACCTCTTCATCCCCTCATTTAAATCAATCTGCATATGAAGAGTCTCTCATGGGTATCCAACTAAATGAGTTGAGCAAGGGAGAAAGGACTAGTGGAAATCCAAATAGATACAACCTAAAGTCCAATAAGAAAGAAGGAAATCCTGACAATCCTGATCAACCTACTAGAATAGAGAATCCTGTTAAGGAGGTGGAAGCTAGCATCAATGAAAATGAGGCACAAAACCCCCAGGCAGTGGTTAATATCCCTATCCCAGAAGTGAAGGAGATTCTTAAGCCTCTCTCCTCTTTTATCTTTGAGAATGAGATTCAAAATATTAAAGTACCTCTACATTTTTTAGAGTTAATTAAGAATGAGGATTTTAAAGGGTACCTTTCCAAACTGTTGCAGCCTGAACCTTCATCTCATCCCATAGACTCAGTCAACCTCCAAGATGAAAAAATAGTTGTCATACTAGGACCTTTGGTAGAGGATAGGGATGAATCCTCCCCTCCTTTCTATACACCATTGAACATTCATGATAAAGTATTGCACAATTGTTTAATGGATTCAGGGGAATCTCACAAGCTCATGCCTAAGAATTTCATTAATGAGCTTGGGTTGGAAGTTACAGAAAACTACCATGACCTGTACTCATTTGATTCTAGGAAGGTGAAGTGTCTTGGGGTTATTAAATACCTAGTTATCTCCTTGTTCCATTTGCCAATGAAAAGTGTGGTCATGGATATTGTGGTGGTTGATGTTGTTGGATAATGTTGTCATTGATGCCAATGGTTTGATTGATTGATGTCAAATGATTTATTGATTCATGATTGATGTAATGTATATGTATTATCCTTGATTAGAATGATATATGTCAAGTGGAAACCAATCGATGAAGATGGATCAAGATGCATAGATGAAGATGGATCAATGAGTTGTCATTGATACATGATGAAGATGGATTATTTATATTATGCATATTTTTATGAATCATTATTGTCTTGTCATTATTAATAATAAGTACAAATGGATGAACTCCAAAGTGGTCCCCTTATGGTGAAATCCCTCACGGGAAGACGCTTTGTGGTTGAGTTATGGTTGAGATAACCTATGCTTGTATGTGGAATAATGAGATGAAGATCAATGAAGTTATTGGTGAAACTATCTTAGATTGATAGTTCTTGTCATGCCATTTCTGGTGGTATGTGGAACGTCACATAACTCCTCATGGTTTGAGAGTTATGGCCCTACAAAGATGAAGGACCCCCATATGAAGGCTTGAAGCCTCCAGGGTCAAAGAAGTCAAAAATGACCTAAAAGAAGAAATAATTATTTAAATGATAAATTAAAGTGACAAAGTCAAGGTGGATTATTTAAGTAATAAAGAGAAGTGACAAAATCAAGAATGTATATTCAAATGATAAAATATTGGAGAACTTTCTATTTATGGTGACCAAGTTTTGAGGAACACTTGGTCATATTTGACCATTTTTGGGACTTTGACAGCTGTCAAAGAAGGAGCGCAACACGAAGCAGAAATCGTGGAAGCTAGACCCCTTTTTTGGTTTTTGGGAATAATGTAATGGGAAAGGGATGTCGGCCCGTGGGTTTACCCACGCTTGGGCCCACTTTTGTAATGTATAAATAGATGTTTAGGCGAAGTAAGTAAGTACGGGGATGGTAGCCCATCCATGTGATGTAATATAAGTGCTAGTAGTGCTCTTTGCATGACTGTAGAAGGGTTACATAGCTAAGTGCAAGTTATTATAGAGATTATAGAAGTCTTTGTGCTACAATGCAAGGAAGAAGGATGTAGCGAGTTGCACAAATCTTCTGTCCTGTGCGCAACAGGGTTTTTGGTCACTCTGTGTTGTAACCTAAATAACTGAAGCTAATAAAGAAGAATACTTTGTGGACGTATCCCCAGGGTGGGGGTGAACCACGATAAATCTGTGTGTTGTGCTCTGTGCCTCAACCTGATGTGTTTGTCTCTTCCTTTTCTAAGTGATTTGATGTGTTTATATAGATATATTTATGATTTGTGCTTCTAAGATATGAATGAATGTTAGATATGGTATGTAATATTCTTAGTGCTTTATCTGCCGAATCTAATCTATCTTGTTGTGGCTAAGTGCTGAATTATCTTAGATCTAAGTACATACTACAATGCTCTGTGCTATCTGAGAAGTATCATAAGGGTTGAATATTGATGAATGATCTATGCTAGGTGATTGCTAAGTGTTATAAGCATAGATCTGTGTCCAAACTAAGGTTGTAGACACTTGAGTCTCACAACCACCCCTACCTCTACCTCGGGTGAGACTTCATCTTCTTCGCAGGTGTTGCCAAAAGGGTCGATAGTTAGGGTTTTGTTGGTGTGTTGTTGTAGCGTTGAACCTTGGGTCTGCCCCTGTGCCAACAAATGGTTTCATTGCCGAGACCTAAAACTTTGATTGTTTGGAACTAAGCAGAAGAATATTTGTGCAAAGATTCATCCTGAAATTGTGAAAGCTCTGTGTGTGGATCTATGCCCTAGTGCGCAGTGCTCCACTTGATCTAAAAAGATATGTGCTGAAGAAGGAAGGACAGATCTGAAGTAAAGAAGTCAGATCTGCAAGAAAAGAGGTTCATACTAAAGAAATAAAGTAATATATGTAATCTATGTGCTCTGATAAAGGTAAGAATAGTCAAAAGTTCTTAGATTTGGAAGCTTTTTGCCCTATAGAAGCAAGATAAGTGAATTTTTTGTTTTTGTTTCTAGAGCATGGATTTAGGTATGCTTGATATATTTTGTCCTAGCTTGAAAACTAGGGCATTGTTAGATGAAATAATGTTTGATATGAATATATCTGATAAGTATAATGATAGATATGTTATACCTATGCATAGAAAGAATTTTTGGACTAACCAATGGATGCAGGATCCTAGAAAGAAATTTGTGTAGGCTAGCCGTTATGATCCTAGTGCATAGTATAAGAAGAGTTGGGAATCACTGAAGAGAAAGAGAGGATCAACTCTTTGTTACAGTTGAAAAAGACCAGGACATCTTGCTAAGGAATTCCCTGGGAGAAACCCTAGTTGCCTTTGTTGCAAGGCTATGGACCATGAAGTACTGGATTGCCTTCAAATGATTGCTAGACTTGAAAAGATGAATATGGAGCAAGAAAACTCTGAAGGAGATCAAGAGACTAAGATTATAGAAGAACCCCAGAAATAATCAGAGATTATGTTATTGAAAATGAAAGAAACCCTAGATGAACATAAAGATGCCAGTTTGTCAGAGATCTTCAAAGAAAAGGAGAAAATTGAAGTAAGAATAGGAGACTTCGACATTGACTATACTCTGGATGAGGGAACATAGATGAACATTATGACAGAAAGTACTTGGGAAACCCTAGGAAGCCCTGTTATGGTTCCTTCACTAGGAAAAATAGGGTTGTTAAAGGAAAAATGGTAACCCTATGTGGCAGGATTGCCCAGATAGCTATGAGTACCCATGGAGCTTCGACAGAGGAAGAATTCGAAGTTATTAAATTTATTGAGGACCATGCCCCATTTCCATCTTTGTTAGGCAAGATCTGGATTGAAAAAGACCAGATCTAGAGAAAAGAAGAAAAGGAAGCCCTAGAACAGAAGAAGCAAGAACTCATGGAATTTATAACTAGAAGGATCACCTACTTGATGGAAGAACAAGAGAATAGATATAAGCTATTGAACACCAGGGACTTGGATGTTGAAGCTATAAGAGAATTAGAGGAAACATAGAAGACTGAAATACCTAATCCATATAATGAAGGAGTATTACCCTTGGATCTGAAAAAAGAATCTCAGCATCGTGAAGTGACTATGTCGAGAGAAGATAAGAATCAGAATGGAAAAAGGATGACTGAGACAAAGATCACTGGGAAGAAGGCTAGGAATCTAAGTAAGAAGAGATCCAAGATCGAAAAGTTACACAAGACTCCAGAGGAAACTTCGTAGAAGAAAAAATCACAGGAATTGAGCTTCGTCGGGATATCAGAACAATGACATACATCACTTTGTCGTGGCGAAGCAATATAGTCATTGAACTGATATACCCGTTCGACTTCCTCCCCAAACAGACATAAAATCATTAAAGGATCACCACCATACCATTGGACCATGCCATAACAGATGGATCAATTTTCATGGAAGATTCATACCCATTGCAAGAAGACCATTGATTAATTTCCTACCTATCTCATCACGCTGTGCCCGAAGAACACATTTTCCAACTAAAAATTGAAGCCCGCAGAACTAGTGATTGTCTACAGTGATCATTGCAAGTAGATTATTCATCCTAGTGCAGTATTTTGAGATCATCGTGACCCCGATTATCTTTCCTAAGTGCGTATGTCCGACAAGATCACTACACTTGAGGAATCCATCACAGAGGTCCTTCTCGATTTAATGACCGAGAGAGTCATGTCGAAAAGAAGAATGTCCACCAGATTCCAAGCATCATCGATGGGAGGAGTGAAATCCTCCCCATCGACTGCTTAAGAAGGAACATCTCGTGCCAGCGTAGAAAGAAGAACTAAGCATAAGGATGGCATAGCTAACACAAAGTTAATGCCATCCATCCCACCAGCTTACATACCCCCTCTGAGCAGTGAGATTAACATGGACAGTGTCCTTAGAGACTTTGAATATACCCTATTCTCTGCATATCTACCGAAATGAGTACACACCTACCGCGCAGATCAAGACAAGGTTACAGTGTTGAATTTTTGCGACTTCAACCTGGGGGGCCATAAAGTTTACAGCATGCTCACCCCATATAAGTACTTGATGAGAACTAAGGGAAATAATTTGAATCTCATCCCTCAGCAATGGACGATGAACCTCGCGCAATCTACTTTTCTCAACGTTATGAAAATACCGCACTTCGACAGACACCAAGAGGTGAATTCTTGTGTAAAATTGCTGCTAGCAAGTTACCACGGAGGATACTTATGGTTAGATCGTTGCATAACTGTTGATCCAATGCTGATCAATAGGATCATCAGGCTTATCATGCAGGGCCCCGATCCCCATGAGTACTATCCTGGAAAGACCGCTGACCACGCTCTTGCATAGAATATCAAAGAAGCCTATGGAGATCTTGAGAAAGGAATGAGAGGGTACACGGTAGCTTCTATTGAAAGTGGTGCAGTTTGCCTTGCATGAAAACTGATTGCAAGGAAGTTGGTATGTAAGAAACAACCAACACAAGTATCTATCCTTGTAGTTGACCTCGCAGGAAAGTGTGCAGAGGGACTACAGATGAACTAGGAGAAGTACCTGGTGAATCAACTGGAGATTGACTGCAGAGAAGGCCAGGATCAGGGGCATGCATTCCATTTTATTTGGCTCCTGACACTGATCTCTTTTGTTGCATGGGAGCTACCAGAAGGCACAACCTTCCTAGACCTTGACCCCTTTGAGCCACTAGCCGTGAAGTTCAGTACATTATGGTACTCGAATGACATGAGAAAGAAATAGAAATCGAATGCCTTTTTCCACGCATACTATAACCAATTGAAAGAAACCATAAGGAGTGAACCTCACATAACCACGAACACTTTACAGATATTCCGACCTTTGATAAAGTTCAGCGTGGACTGCCACCTTATATACCTAACCCCACACATTGATGAGCACCAGGAATAGCTTCAATCCTATTATAAGATGACAGAAGAAGACCTGGAAGAGATCACCATGGAATGGTCGGTGGACCTCCTTGTTTTAGCAGACCCCACAGAAATGTTCGACATCGACAGCCCCGGAACTACACAGGATACACCTAGTCCCAGTAAGACAAAGAAAGCAAAGACAATAAAGAAGACTGAAGAAGTCCAGGATGTTGACAGCCTATCTGTAAGGACGGATTCCATTACACCATATGAAGAAGGTGATGAAGAAGAAGGTATAGAAACCAAACAATAGAAAGTCAAAGTACCACCACCTAGGGATGAAGAAGACTCATCGAAGAAAAGGAAGGTCCAACCTCTGAAATCTTCCTCCAGAAAGAAACCAAGAACTCCTGTAACCAAGATGTGAACTACCCTCACGTTGGATGACTTTGATTTCATTGTTTCAGCAGTCAATGATTCTTCAAAGGAAATCATAGACAAGCAGGAGGTGAAGCAGAAACAAATGTATAGCCAAATTGAGATCACGCTCCAAGGAGTAAAACAAGCACTCCAGTCTAGCTGCGCAATCTCTACTGCACCTCTTCCAGAAGGAACAACATAAGTGGGAGATGAATTAGTTCATCTCCACAAGATTGTTGATATAGTTGAAGTACACCTTCGATGTGCTCAGGAAGAAAAAGTGTAGGCCACCCAGGCCCTAAAGAAAGCACAGGAGGAAATTATTGAACAACGCCAAGACGTACAACAAGAGAAGAATTCTCTCCAAGAAAAATTTGAAGAAGATAGAGAGAAGATCCAAAAAGAGAAAGAGCATTTGATTGCAAAGCAGATAGGAATTGAAGATGTAGTCAATAGATAATTTCACTCTATGATCGGCCTAGAGAAGAAGACCGAAGAGCCCATAGAGTGCCAAGTGAAGAAGCTAGTTGAATTTATTCATCAACTTCAATAAAGGGTCGTGGAATTAGAGATTCATACCATACCATAGACTCCACAAGAAGTGCACGACCAACGAGAATTGAATGCTCAGAATGCAGTCGAGAGGATTAAAACACTTGCTGCAGAATGTAAACATCTAAGTAGCAGAAGCGCACAGATATATGAACAACTATCTAAAGACCTAGAGTTGAAGAAATTGGAGTCCCAACTCCAGGAAGAAAACCAGCACGCAGATATAGTACAGGCACAGCTCAAGCTCCTGTCACCCATTGAGAGGATGAAGAGATCCTAGGAACAATGCATTGCCCAACAACTCATTCTTACCACGTAGAACAAAGTGATGGAAGTAACCCAGAAACTCCAGCCAAGCTAGGAGGTGGCCTAACTACTGTTTGAAGAAATTGAAGGCCAAGGAACACTACTAGAACAAGTAGTTGTTACAATTGAGCAACAACTAGAAGGACCTATCAGCAAAGCGGTTGTTCAGGAATTCGCTCAGCAAGAAGCAGTAGCACAGAGACAAGTTGAAGCAGCTCAAGCCATGATCGATACCTTTGAGGCAAATTTACCCAGGCCCGAGTGACTCGGGACAAGTCACAGGTGAGTGTTGCGGGCCTATTGGCCCTTGACCAAGTTTTGAGGAACACTTGGTCATATTTGACTATTTTTGGGACTTCGATAGCTTGTCAAAGACGAAGTGCAATGCAAAGTGGAAATCATGGAAGCTAGACCCCTTTTTGGGTCCCTTTTTGGTTTTTGGGGATAATGTAATGGGAAAGGGATGTCGGTCCGTGGGTTTACCCACGATTAGGCCCACTTTTGTAATGTATAAATAGATGTCTAGGCAAAGTAAGTAAGTACAGGGATGGTAGCCCACCCATGTGATGTAAGCTAAAAGCTATTAGTGCTCTTTGCATGAATATAGAAGGGTTACAGAGCTAAGTGCAAGTTATTATAGAGATTATAGAAGGCTTTGCACTACAACGCAAGGAAGAAGGATCTAGCGAGCTGCGCAGATCTTATGTCCTGTGCACAGAAGGGTTTTTGGTGACTCTGTGTTGTAACCTAAATAACTGAAGCTAATAAAGAAGAAGACTTTGTGGACATAGCCCCAGGGTGGGGGTGAACCACGGTAAATCTATGTGTTGTGCTATGTGCCTCGACCCAATGTGTTTGTCTCTTCCTTTTCTAAGTTCTTTGATGTGTTTAGATAGATCTATTTATGATTTGTGCTTATGAGATATGAATAAATGTTATGTCTGGTATGTAAGATGCTTAATACTTGATCTGTCGAATATAATCTATCTTGTTGTGGCTAAGTGTTGAATTATCTTAGATCTAAGTACATAATGTGATACTCTGTGCTATCTGCAAAGTATCATAAGGGTTGAATTGATGAATAATCTATGCTAGGTGATTGCTAAGTGTTATAATCAAATATCTATGTCCCAGCTAAGGTTGCATACACTTGAGTCTCGCAACCACCCCTGCCTCTAGCTTGGGTGAGACTTCATCTACTTCACAGGTCTTTCCAAAAGGGCCGATAGTTAGGGTTTTGTTGGTGCGTTTTTGTAGTGTTGAACCCTGGGTCTTCCCCTGTGCCAACATATGGAAAGTGGTTAACCCTAAAATAAGGAAAATAGGATAAGTGACCTAGAAATGGGTTAAGTGACCTAGAGGATGAAAGTATAAATAAGATAGCTATGGACTCTTGCAAATCATTTTTTTTGTGGATCAATGGAGAGATTCTTGTGAGAATATCTTTTGGAGTATTCATGGATAGATTCTTGTGAGAGCATATTTTATATGGATCTCTTGAGCATGATTGAAGATCTATTATGAGAAAGAGAGTGTAAGGAGGATCTCATGGACACATCAAATTTTGGACAATATCGGAGATCTTGATAGAAAAAGTCTCAGAGCTTCAGAAACCCTAGTTTCTGATGTGTACGTGGGCTGTAATGGGCCAAGGCATGTACATACACGGGCTATATAAGGACAGGGTGCATACAATGGATAAAATCATGGAGATTTGTGTTTGAGCTGATGACTAGTTCTTGAAGACTGAAGCAGGTTCAGGATCTGCATTCTATGGGCTCAAATATGTCACTGAGACACTGGTATGGTTACATTATTGTCATGATGGATAGTATTTCTTATTGTGTTGTGAATGCTTAGGGAATTCTTGGTATGGCTTCTATGATATGGTTTATGTTGGTTGATGGAGTGAGAAGTACTCTTTTGATTCAATGGTGACATGATTGCTATGGTATACTATTTGTTTATACATGATTGAGATAGCATTCATATTGATTGATTGTGGAGCATGAGTAGACTATTGGAAAGCTTGGATATGTTGTGACTGACTGGTGGTCAGTTTGGACAGTAAGAGACACAAGAGAATGATAAATTGGTTGCAAAGGATCTGAGTTGATCTTGAAGAGAAAAACCTAATATCTCAGAAGTGATACACAGGTTATTGTATACACTGGCCATGTACATAAGCGAGTTTTAGTGAGCCAGGTCATGTACACACGCAGGCCGCACTACTGACAGGTCGTGTACCTATTGACAGATTGATATTTGTTGAGGATTGATTGCCTCATCTCAGTTGGTACTGAGAATATAAGTTGAGTCTTGCATATAGGGTTGGTTCTCCTATAGAGTTGTACCTTATTCAGTTGTTGTTGGAAAACCCCCAGATTGTTGTCCATAATAAAAAGAGAAATTGTAGATACATCTTGTGTTCTTTGTGTTCCTTGTGGTGATTACTTGTTGATGATATATTTTTGATGTATGTTGCTGATATATGGGCAAATTTAACTGGTTATAAATGAAAACAATGGGTAATGAGTAAATGTTGAATGTTAACTAAGGAGTTTTGTGTAAAAGTGAAGTTTTGGGAAAAAGAGCCACACACTCATTCACCCCCCCCCCCTCCAAGTGTGGTAGGTGTGTCCAACAGATGTCCCCCCTAAGTTTGGAATTCTCTTGTCTAGATCTTGGATCAAAATACTAGGGGGGAATTTGCAAATGGATCTTTCATATGCCATTATTCATGTGTTTGGAGAGGAACAAAGAAGGATTTATACATAAGCACAACTTGCTTACATTATCAATGATGAAGAAAATCTGACCAACCACCCCATTTTTGTAGTAGATACCGATCTAGGAACTAGTATGTTAGAACTCATTGATGGCCCTCAAGCACCTATTGGAATCGAAAAGTAGCCCATTGCCTCTTGTGAAGACCCTCCTCCCAACACCTTTGTTTGGAAAATATTTTTTGATGGTGCCTCTTCTAGGGAAAGTGTTGGTGTTGGGGTAGTTTTCATTTCCCCTACCCAAGAGACCATATCTATGTCTCACAAACTTGAATTTGGAGAAAAAAACAATGTAGCAGAGTATGAGGCTCTTGTTTTGGGTTTGAGAGTTGCCAAAGACAGGAATATTGAGGAGATAGAATTTTTTGGAGATGCTGAGTTGAGTGTTCATCAAGTTAGAAATCGGTATCAGGTTAAGCACCCCATGTTAAGGGCCTACATAAATGAATACTAGGATATTGTTGATAGTTTCTTCTTGGCATTTAATATCTCATTTTTTTCAAGAAAGGATGTTTTACATTATTTTTATCATCCCTATGACCATTAATGATGTAAGCCTATCCTTTGTCTTTAGAAATATCAGTGGCCCAAATTCCTGAAGAAAGAAGGGAGAAGAACTTTGCCTGAGAGAAGAAATTGTATTTTCCTTTGTAAAAACCCTATTACGGAAGGTTTTCATAGGCTGCACCATATATAGGGTGCAACAATGCCTGATCTTCACCCCCTGCTCTAAATCTAGGCTATGATGTCTCTACAGGTTGCACTATACTTGGGGTGCGATAATTTTCGTACGTGGGAAAAATGATCATCTTCTCAATGCTTCTAGAAGGAGAAGATTCTATGGTGAGGTGGCCTCCAATCGGTTTGGATATTACTTTCTTTTCTAATTTAGTGGGATCATCCTAACCTCCTCACCTTATCCTCTTCAACTTATAAAAGGAGAGGAACTCTCATGGAGAAAATTAGTTGGATTGAGCTTGGCTAGTGTTTGTAGATTGTAAATTTGGCTTGAGATTGTTAGCTTGGTTAGAGTGGCTTTGAGATTTTCTTTGTCAAGATAGATTGTGAGTGACTTTCATATCTACAGTTGCAAAATATGTGGATTAGAAGTGTGTGGAAAGAAGGGGACTGTTGGAAGGGACCTTACGGCATCAAGGCTTTGGTTGTAATCTCTCTTTCTATTATTTAATACAGATGCACTTTTCTTTCCTATATGAATCTTATTTGTCCATATTGTATGATTCCTTGATCACATACATAGTTTCATATCAAGTAGGCTATGATATTCTTGTCTTCGTTGGCTTGTGTTCATTTGAAGATATTTATCCATAAGCCTTACGATGGAGCTTGGATTGCATTGACAAAGTCGGATCTTCGATATTTAAAAGGTGTGTCCTAGATCCATTTCTCATTTTATAATTGAAATCTAAGGAAACAGTAGTGTACTGTCCTTTTTTTTTCTAGTTTCATAGTGAATTTATGGGTATTGATTTATGTCTGCACTTACCAATTAATCCTATAATAGAGGAGAACATTGTAGCAGATTTCTTGGCTATTTCAGGAAGTAAGTTGATGGTTCCTTTGCTCCCTAGACTCAAGTATGAGGTGGAAGTAAAATACAGACCCTCGATTCCTAACAATGTCAAACATTGGAAGTTTTTTGAGGATGATCTTGAGATAAAAAAATATCTTGAGACTGTGGATGAATTTTATGATTTTCATATTGATCAAGATAAAGATACTGAAGAAAAACCCCATGTTGATATTTTTCTAAATAAATTTGTTGACCATCATATTGTTCAGTTGCCAAGTAACTATATTCCAAATGGACTTGTCCCCTTGGAGAGATTTTTTCACAGAAATGATGTTGTTGTAAAGGTTAAAATTTCAACTGAAGATGTTGATGTGACTAAATGCAATTTAGGAACATAGGAAGATCTCAAATATGTCAAATTGTCTAGCATCTTGTCAAAGGAGAAAAGGGATGAGTATGCCAAGATTTTGAAGGAGTTTTCTGATGTGTTTTTCTGGAAATATGAATATTTACGAACATTTGACACCATCATCATTGAGAATAAGATCCCTTTGAAATAAGAGGCCAAACCTTCCAGGCAGAAACTCAGACGGATAAATCCCATGTTGTTGCCTATTATGGAAAAAGAAGTGAAAAAGTTGTTGGATACCCAGATCATCATTCCTTTGAGATATTCAGAATGGGTGGCTAACTTGGCTCCTGTGAGGAAGAAAAGTGGGTAAATTAGGCTATGTGTTGATTTCAAGAATTTCAACAGGACCTCCAGAAAAGATAACTACCCCTTACCAAAGATGGAGCACATTTTGCAAAGAGTGACTGGTTCATCTAGGATGTCTATGATCGATGGATTCTCTGGCTACAATCAGATCTTTGTCTTGCCTGAAGATAGAGAAAAGACAACCTTCACTACTCCTTGGGGAAAATTCATGTATGCTAAAATTCCCTTTGGAGTGATGAATGCAGGAGAAACCTTATAGCGAGCCATGGACATTGCCTTTGTTGGGGAAAAAGAAAAATTTGTAGTCATCTATTTGGATGACATTATTGTATTCTCAAGGTCTGATAATGTAATACCCCAAGGACATGCCCAATTATTCCAAAGCTATGTAAATGTTATGTTTTATCCTAAGTTTCTGGCTGGGGGAACATGTGCAAAATGGGGAGCATGCAGCCCCAGGGAGATAGGTGCCGACCTGGGTGCATGCAGTTAAAACCATAGAAGGGATCCATTTTGGGGGTTCAACCTCCCATTTTCCATCCTCCGTCTAAACTCATGGGTTTCCATGATCGACCTTTGTTTTTGTGTTTGTTCTAGGAATTCTTACCTGAACCGTTAAGTCTTTGCGTGGGATGTCTGTACACCCTCATGCATCTCCAAAACCAGAACCGTGAACCTGTCCTGTGTTGCATGGTTAAGAAACCCAAAATTTCCTGGATAGTGTTGTGTTATCCCAGTGGGTTGTTGTGGCCACGCAGTTCCTGACTATGTGAGTTTGCAACCATTGATTGTGCATTATTGAGCCTTGTTGTTGTGTCCTCACTGTGCTGGAATTGGTCAAAATAATAGGTTGCCAAGCCTGTGAGCGACTCTCTCCAGGTGAGAGAGTGTGGGAAGGAAGTGAGAGCTCCTAAAAGGGGTCCTGTAGTTTCCACAGAGCTCAAAGAATTCTGGTCCGATCTTTTTTTGAAGCCTAAGGCAAGGGAGGTTTAGTAGCTGAAGGAATATCCAAGTGACAATGAAGGTGTATACTCCTGGGGTGGGACAGGCATGTGGGGAATGAGGGTCTGTGATCAGTGGGCGTAAGTGACTCCTAGGAGAGAATCCTTCCTTTGTAATTGTGTGTATTTCGTTGACCTTTCCTAGCCTAGGATTCCCTGCCCGGTGGAGCTTAGTCCTAGCTCGAGAGTGACCTACTGCTTAGAGTGATGCGTAGCGTGGTCTAAGGCTAGGAGGTTCGTTGAAGGTCTGCACATAGTTGGTGGAATTAATACAGTTTCAAATATAAGTATCAGTTTGTGCTTAATATTGTGTTTTGCATGCCTATGATGCTTATATGTTATCATGTATTTTGTTGCGCATATGAATTATTATTAATGTTCTTGATGATGTATATTAACAGTAATCTTGTTCTTACTCTGTATTGTTTAGAACAATCTGTTAATTAGATTTAATATGCATGTTATATATATAAGTATGAGAATGTTCCATGTAGTAGCATTTCCAAGAAAGTGGGTTGATGGATGGGGATGTTACAATATGGTATCTAAGCCATGGTTACAACACTAAGCCTGGATGGGCCATGTTAGTGGAATTTGAAGAAAGAGTTTTAGAAAGAATTGTTTTCGAAGTAGACAAAATTTGAGTTCTAACCCAAGGTTTCAACGTTGAGCGTGGATGGGTTGGATAAGTGGTCATTAGACCCGAGGTTTTAGGTGAAAGTTGTGTGAGGAAGAACCAATTTTTGGACCCTAGAATGTTCCTAAGTGGCAAGGGATTGCTTGGCCATGTTACAAATATCAGGAGGTGTAGCGATATAGTAAAACCACACCCGGTGTGGTATATGGCCACAGGGAGAAAGAGATCTCAACACCAGAAGTGTTGGAGCCTTAATATCTGTTCAGGAGGAAAGGAGATCCCTCACGAATATCATATCTAGAGCAGGTGCAGGAGAGTTATCCTGGAAACCTTTCGGGGATTCGACCATCGAGAAAAGAGAGATGTGCTAGTGCATGAACACTTGATGCCTGGAAATTTGATGTCTCGAAAATATATACATTGTAGATCACAGGAAAAGAGCTTGATCGTTGGATCAAGCAGAAGGTAGATCATAATTTTGGAATTACGACAAATGGGAGAAACAATATGTGCGGATGCACGAACTTCCGATGCCTGAAACTCTGAAATGAAAAGCGAGCAGGGTAGGACCTGATGATGTCTCCGAAGGTGACATGGATGTTCCTAGATATTCCATGTACCACTACCCTAGTTGGTGAAAGATGTACTACGTGGGCCCGAAGGAAAAAGTAGATCGAAATTTTGGATGTCAGAAGATTAGGAAGAAACAAGTGTGGAAACTCCCGAGGTCCAAAGTCCCAAAGTCCTGATCTTTGAAGTCCCAAAGTCCCGAGGTCCGAAGTCTTGAAGTCCCAAAAACTTCGAAGATGGAAAGACCACAGTGGATTTCAGTTGTTGGATGATGGGTAAATGTGGACCGTTGATCCACTCAACTTCGCGAGCTCGATAATTGAAAATTCGAGAGATAGTTGTGTATGATTTGAAATCTCCGAAGACTGAAAGACCGAGTAGCACCTAGTAGATTAGCATTTGGTCACAGTCCATGATCACATGGGTTGGGGACTAAGTAAGAGGGGGATATCACCTGAAAGTTACAAAGCCGAGTAGAGCTCGAAAGATTCATGAAATCAAAATGTTTTCTTAAATCGGATTGGTTTTGAATGTGTGGAATTTGTTAAGGAGAGATGGCCTGACAAATTCTGGTTGTTTGCACATTGTGATTGCAGAAGTTTGATGAGTTCCATAATCGATTAGAGTTGCCACAGAGTGCACAGAAATGGAAGAGACACAGAATGCTTCTAGTTCAGAAAATGAAAGAGAAGGAATGGACATCCACTTGGGAGTTGAAGGACCAAACTCCAATGGTCACGGAAAGGAGATAGATAAGGAAAGAAATCTGAGGAAGATCATTGAAAAATTGAAGAAAGATGCCCAAACTCGTCGAGCAGATAGTAGGAAGCTCAACAAAAATCAGGAAAAACAAGGTGAATTCAATGTAAAGTTGTTAAAGAGTTTGGAGATAATATAAAATAAGTTGGATAAGGAGAGTGACTCGAGAAGAACAGGGAGTCACCAAACTTCTGAGGGGAGAAGATCAAGGACTGTTGGTAGACACTATCATCACTCCCAAAGTCGCTCCAAGAGAAGGGTACACAATAGTTCAAGCCCATATCCTACCATAAAGAACATGATCCAGGTGGATATCGGTGGCCACCCACCTCTTCCAACTGGCTCAAAACAGTGTTCTGACAATTTTGGCAATTTACTATTTTTAGCAGTGTTAACTTCTGGGGCCATTTTGAGGGCCTAAATGAAGGTTTTTCAGGATCGAGCTTCTCAAATATTTTCAATGGAATGATTGATCCTCGAAAATGAATCTCCTCGATGATATATTTCTAATGGGATATCATATGCCTAAAATGAAGATCGTATGCAAAAGTTAGGACCCCGGGAAGTTGATGTACTAACTTACCCAAACGGGGCCCACATGACTTTTGGTGCTTCCTCTCCTAGGGTTAGGTTTTTGGATGTCTAGGGTTTTTGGCATTCCTATTTATTGTAAAAATTCCTTTAGAGCCTCATTGTAATAATCTTCTTGCAAATAATCATATCCATCACATCTCTTCTTAGACATAAGCTGCTACCATTCCAGCAAACTTGTTTCCACTGCATTTTACAGTTTCAACTTATTTTCTTATTGAATAGAAAATCGGTTTTACTGTATCCTTGTTATTTTGTGTTAATCACCTGTAAATAATATGTAGTCATTTCATTATTCTCATAAAATCTGGATCAGTGGTATCAGAGCGGTTTGCTCCTTGTCATCTTAATGCATGTCCCCAATGAGGTCGGAGTACAAAGAGTTGGGTCTCGAGCTTGTTTCTATTGAGGAAAAAATCTCTCACACACCCAAGAGACCTCTCATGGAAGGAGAAAAGAAATATGACAGGAATGGATATCATTTCAAATTTTTATTGAGGAATCCCTCATGCAAAAAAGGAATGAGATGATGGATAGTTCCGCACAAATCCTTCTATCCATAACTTTTCAAATAGAGAAAATATTACTTTTGTGCTCCTCAAAGCCGTTCCCCGCGTCAAAGATTGGTGGGAAGATTTCTGTGAGAAAAAGGAAACAGAGTAACCCTCACTATTTACAGTCAGGGCCACCTGGTATTCCTTCAGGAATGCTATTAAGGAACAATACTACCCTGTCGGAAGTTATGATGACTTTTATACCAAATGGACCACACTGCGGCAAGAAAGAGACAAAGCAGTGCCATATTTCATGAATATCTTTCATACCTTGCGCACCAAGATGGGTATCAAATATTCAGAGATAAATATGGTGCTCAAGTATCATGGCACTCTACATAGATACATCCTGACCGAAATGGAATTTTTGGACATATCATCCTTGGGCGCGACCTACCGATATGCCATCAAAATCGAGCAGAAGCTCAAACAAAAGATGTGGAAATTTGGGCCTGGGAACCCCTCACAAAAAAAGCCAGGAAAGGATGGCCCCAACCCATAGAACAAAGGACAAAGAAAATATGGATAGTATCAAGACAATCAGTCCAAGCCACAACAAAGAAGGACACCAGAAAGACAAGGAAAGAGCCCTTGGCATAACACTATTGACTTCCGCTCAAAGAAGTCGTTGGTGGCCGAAGTGAAAGCTTATGAATCAAATGTGGGTTCATACTCTGAGCCAGAAACAGAAAGGGGAAGATAGATCATTGATTTGGAACCCAGTGCCACCGTTGCTACCACCAAGCTCCAAACTGGTGAACCAGACGAGCCAGAAGAAGGAGAAGGCCTCTTCCATTCACAGATGTGGGTAAAAGGCACCCTGTTGCACGTCATCATGGATAGCGGTAGCCAAAAGAACCTCATCTCAGCAAAGGTCGTCAAGCGGTTGGCCCTGCCGACAACACTGCACCCACAACCCAAAACCATTGGATGTATCTGCCAAGGAAGTGATCTTCGTGTCAGCCAACAGTGTCAATTGTCATACGACATCAAGCCCTTAAAAGACGAGGTATTGTGTGATGTTTCTCCTCTCGAAGTTTGTGATGTTCTTTTGGGCCAACCTTATTTATGGAAACATCATGATGTATATGAGTCTAGGCCTCGTAGTTTTATTATTACTTTTGATCCAGGTGGATATCAGGGGCCACCCGCCTTTTCCAAATGGCTCAAAATAGTTTTCTGGCCATTTTGGCAATTTACTATTTTTAGCAGTTTTTTTGGGTCCTGAACTTCCGGGGCCATTTTGAGGCCCTAAACGATGATTTTTTGGGTATTTTGTTGTCGTAAAATGGCATCTAACAATGCCATTTTGTCTCGGACATTGTAGGCCTCATATAGATCTTTCCAACGAGCTATCATATGCCTAAAACGAAGATCGTATGCAAAAGCTACGACCCTGGGAAGTTGATGCACCAACTTACTCAAACGGGGCCCACATGACTTTTGGCGCTTCATCTCCCAGGGTTAGGTTTTTGGATGTTTAGGACTTTTGGCATTCCTGTTTATTATAAAAGGGCCTTCAGAGCCTCATTGTAATCATCTTCTTGCGAATGCGAGTAGCCGTCACATCTCTTCTCAGAGATAAGCTGCCACCATTCTAGCGAGTCTTTCACTCTGTATTTTTACCGTCTCTGTACATTTATTTCATTAATAGAAATCATGTATTACTGTATCTCTGTGTTTATGGTTGCATCTCTGATACATTTCTGTTATATTGTTAAATATATGCAATATCTCTGTGCATTTCTTTATTACATCTCCGCTCTCATTTCGTGCCCAAAATAATCTGGATCAGTGGTATCAGAGCAGGATGCTCTTGATCGTTTTTTTCAATACATGTCCCCAACGAGGTCCGAGTATAGAAATTTGGGTCTCAAGCTTGTTTATATTGAAGAAAATCACTCTCGCACACCCAGGAAACCCTCAATGGCGGAAGAAAAGAAAATTGACGGAGCAGACGATCCTATCAGTCTGTTGCTTGAGAAAGCTCTCACGCGACAGAGGGACGAAATGATGGAGAATTTTTCCCAC
>JZKD02S1742819.1:279819-315049 GCA_000966675.3 Picea glauca
ACTGACATTTTCTTATGGTTGGTTCTTGTGTGACAACCATGAATATAAAGAATGTTGGTTCTTGTGTTAACAACATTCATTTCGTTACTTTTCTCTTGCTGTTATGATAATAATTTGCCCATATTTTTACTGGAAAATGTATGCTATCAATGTGAAAACATCACTGAGTATAGGAAAACCTTTTCTCTATCTTTTATGAATCATGTCAAGGTGTAGATCAATGCGTAAAGAAAAGTGTATCAGGGGATTGTTGGAAAATAAATTTTTGGGGAAGTGTAAATGGAATGAAAATCGAATGATGATAGTGGAAAAATGTGGTGGCTATGAATATAGTTCCCCCCCCACCAACTGAATAGGTTGCATGCCCCCATGCAACATAGTGTAGGTCATGGAAGGGAAAAGGAAATGAAGTGTGGTGAGGGAATTTTCCAAAATATTCAAGTCAGCATAGAAGGAATTTCATGATTAAAGCTTAGAAAACAACATACCTCCACTTACCCAAAATGTAGTTGAACTATGCAATAGGAATGTAGTTGTTGCGGCTGCTGGATCAGGAAATCGTGACTGGTATTGTAGCTGCAACTACTATAACAGCTGGGGAAAAGAATATGTGACTGCTTCTACTGGAATATGGAAGGTGTCACTAGTGCAGGATCATGAAAATGTAGCTGTGAATGGTGTTGTTGCTGTAATGTGAAAGATGGCACTGATGTAGGATCATGTGAAAGGTGACTGCTACTGTAGAAACACTACTGCAACTGCAACTGCGGGAACTACTGTGACTTCCATAACAACGACTGCTATAACTGTTGTAACGATGACTGCTGTAATCAGCTGTAACAACGACTGTTGTAACAGCAACGGCTAGAACTACAACGACTGTCACTGCTGAATCAGAGAATGTGAAGTGGAGGAATCTGAACTGGTGCTGATGAAGTATGAAAATGTGGAACTGTCGTGCTCTCATAGATGAATTCAAGCCGCTGTAACTTCTGAGGGAATCAATAAAAAGTGTATAGTCTTCACCCACTACAAAACCCAATGGTACAATCCTAGTCATGTGAATAAATGTGTCGATGTCGAGCATGAAAAGAAATCATTGGATTACCGGCCATTGATGAATGTCATTAACCAATGCGAGGCAAAACTCACCATTGATGTCAATGAGTGCCAAGGTACCTAAGTACATCTTGTGAAGTGTGAATAGAGGGTTTGACGTCGAGCCACTTGCAAGATCTAACAATCAAGGGACATTGATGTATTCCCATGATTGTTAGCGAGTGAACTTTCCATTAAGGCATGCAAGCCTCTAGGTACTCAAAAGGAACTCTAGTCTATATCCCAGATAAGGTGTTGAGGTCAATGGGGCAAGACTTGTTGAAAGGTGGTCCTTAAGGAATCCCATATCAGTCAACACGAGTTTGTACAAAAAGATTGGTAGGACTATAAATGGAAAGAACTCACGAGAAAGCAGTGTGTATTAGCATGGCGAGGAAAACAAGGGAATGTAATCATGGAAAGGGAAAAAGTTTTATTCAAAAGGCAAACTAGAATGGAAAAAGAAGGCAAAAATGATTGAAAGGAATGTGTGCAATTCAGAGAAATAGGCGTACATGAAGTCGTGAAGGATAAGGCAATGAAATAGTGGACTCTAGTACATAGATGACGAAAAATCTTGGAAGGAGAATGGTAAGTGATCATGTCATGACATAATTGATTTCCTGAAAGATGGGTGTGTAGTAGCAGATGTCATGACATGTGTGACATGAAAAATTTAGCTTGTTCAAGCTATCAATGAGGCATGTCTTCTACAACTATCTATGATTCATGAAAATCACTTCAACATGAAATTGATCATCTTCGAACCTAAAAAATGTTAGTACTAAACCTACAGCAAAATAGTGAGATCATTGAAAAACATAAAATGCAGGAATGAGTACAAATGCCAACAAACAAATGAAATGTGTCTTTCTTACCTGTTGTCGTAGGCAATCTCCCTTGTCAAAACCTGTTTCGAGTAACTCAAGAAATTAACGTTAAATACAAAAACATGATTCCAATAATGTTCCAAGAAGTGGGAAGATCCATTTGCAATGTTTTGAGTTTTATAATTTTTAGTGTTTTTTTTTTATTTCTATAATACAACAAAAGAAAAATAAAAATAAAAAATTATGCTAAAGGCAAACAAATTATTACTATAAAAAAATAAAAATCACAGTACTGTCTCAGCTTCGTCACTGCTATCATCTGAATATTGAAATGAGAGTCTAAAAAATGGTTGCAGCGAATGATTTTGGATTTAACGGGTTTACCTGGCCAACTGAATGTCCAACAATTTTGAATGAAACTACAACCTCGCCAATCCCATGATGTTATAAAATGTATGAACCACAAATGGAGCAATCAGATGTCCGAATAATAAGCTCAATTGTAGACTAATTTCAATTATTTTGTTGATTGTATGGTTCCGAAAGTTCAAATGTGAATCACACAACGCGTTTAACTAGATCTACTGCTCCACGATCTTTTTGCTTCCATTTAATGATGAATTCTAAAGTTTCTGTCACCAGGGATCAAGAAAGACGTCTTTAGAATTGGTTCATTATGTACATTTATGGATTTTAAAATCAAATATCTAGTGCTCATCCCCAGTATTTTCACTACCATACCTACATCAACCCTTTGAGATCAATACAGATGCTTCAAACTATGCGGTGGGCGCCATTCTCACTCAGCATGGCCACCCCATGGCCTATCATAGTGAGACACTATCAGATGTTTTCTGTAAGTACCCTACTTATGACAAAGAAATGTACTCCATTATGAAAGCTTTCCGCCAGTGGAGACATTACATTCTTGGGAAGGAGACAATCATCCACACTAATCATAAGTCACTCCAGTTCATGCAGACACAAGGAAAATTGCAGAATGATCTCCATCAAAAGTGGTCCACATACTTGCAAAAATTCCATCTCAACATCAAGTATACAAAAGGAAGCACCAATCACATCGTTGATTGCCTCAGTAGACTGCCAGTCACGGAACTCACCACGGTGCTAGACTCCTGTGGCCATGAAACCTATGGATGGCCCCAAATCTATGAGATAGACTCGAACTTCGCCACCACCTACCAAATGTTGGGTGCAAACGTAGTTGTTGATAATTTCCATCTTCAGGTTGGGTTGTTGTGTCTTCTGGGCCATATCTGTGCTCCATCAAGTGAGAGAGGGAAGTTGATTTGGGAATCCCACTATAGTCGAGTGGAAGGACACTTCGACGTCGAAAATATAGTGGATATTTTATAGAAACATTTCTACTGGTCGAAACTTCGACAAGAGGTTAGCAAGTATATTAGGTCCTGCATTGTCTGCGCTATTGCCAAACCAACCACTAAGAAATAGGTCCTGTACACCCCTCTTCCTACTCCTAACAGGCCATGGGAATCCATCTCAATGGACTACATGTCGGGCCTCCCTTCCACCAAGTGGGGAAATGACTATGGTTTTGTGGTTGTTGATCGCTTTTCTAAGATGGCGATTCTGGTTGCCTACAAGAAGAACATCACAGCAGAGGCCACTGTCAAGCTCTTATTTGAATGAGTCTGGTTACATTTGAAATCCCAAAAACCATTGTCTCATATCAGGACCATCGATTTCTCAGCACATTTTGGTCGAGCCTCTGGTCACTGCTGGACACCAAGCTCACCAAATCCACAGCCTTACACCCCCAGACAGATGGCCAAATCGAGGTCGTCATTCAAATGATTGTGCATATCCTTCACATGTATAATTCAAAGCACCCTCACACATGGGATGAGAGCCTTCCCTATGTCCAACATAGATACAACTGAGCTCTTCATAGATAAAATGGCCACAACCCCTTTCAAGTGGGGTTGGGATTCCAGCCATTGGGTCCCATAGATGTTGCACTTCCCCTTGCGGTCACCTCGACCGACTCATATCCTACTCCAACTAAAGCTGAAAAAGACACTCAATTCATTGAGAGGATCCAACACATCTTCCAATAGGTTTATCATATCCTACAGAAGTCCAGTGACAAGTACAAGCAGCACCATGATCAACATCGGGTGCCACATAAGTTTCAGGTGGGCGACAAAGTTTGGTTGCACTTGCAGAAAGAACGCCTTACAAGACCCCATAGGAAGATTTTCCCACTCTGTTATGGGCCGTACAAAATCACCAAGGCTGTGGGGGATAATTTTTTTGAGCTCAAAATTCCTCCTTTCCTAGGCCTGCACCCAGTGTTCAACGTGGATCTCCTTCGCCCTTATTTCCCACTATTATTGGATACCTCAGATATACCAGAGAAACTGACACCAAAAAATCTCAACCCTGACTACATACAATAGGAATCCAATCATCATATTGTGTACACACAGATCAAGGGCACTCGACAGCAAAGGATCCATCTTATCGAGTCGTCAAAGCAGGGCAGCTCCTGCACCAAGGCAAGTGGCTCACCCAGGGCCAAATTCAGTAGAAATTTCCTCATATGATGGGGGAACTCAATGCAATGGAGACCAGTTATTCCTAATGTGGGAAGATTTATCTAGGTGTATATTGGTGGCCAACTACCTCTTCCAACTCTCTCAAAACTATTTTCTGACAATTTTGGCAATTTACTATTTTTAGCAGTTTTAACTTCTGGGGCTATTTTGAGGGCCTAAATGAAGGTTTTTCAGGATTGAGATTTTCAATGATATCTAATGGAATGATTGATCCAAAAAAATTAATATCCTCGGCGATACCTTTCCAACAGGCTATCATACGCCTAAAACGGATATCGTATGCAAAAGTTACAACCCTGGGAAGTTGATGTACTAACTTACCCAAACGGGGCCCACATGACTTTTGGTGCTTCATCTCCTAGGGTTAGGTTTTTGGATCTCTATGATTTTTGGCATTCCTGTTTATTGTAAAAATTCCTTCAGAGCCTCATTGTAATCATCTTCTTGTGAATGAGCTCAGCCATCACATCTCTTCTTAGAGATAAGCCGCCACCATTCCAGCAAACTTGTTTCCGTTGCATTTTACAATTTCAGCTTATTTTCTTATTGAATAGAAAACCAATTTTATTGTATCTCTGTCATTTTTTGTTAAGAACCTATTAATAATATGTATTCATTTCCTTCTACTCATAAAATCCATATCATTGGTATTAGAGGGGTTTTCTCCTTGTCGTCTTTATGCATGTCCCCAATGAGGTTGGAATAAAAAGAGATGGGTCTCGAGCTTGTTTCTCTTGAGAAAAAAATCTCTCGCACACCTAAGCGACCTCTCATGGTAGGAGAAAAGAAAGTTGATGGGATAGGATATCCTTTCAAACTATTGATTGAGGAATCCCTCACGCAACAAAGGAATGATATGATGGATAGTTTCACACAAATCCTTCGATGACTACCAACAGACAATGCATCTTCTTCGAGCAGAGGTGCCACCCCCTTCAAGGTACAAATAAAATTCCATATTCATATATTTGAAGGTCAGATAGACACATATGTTGTAGAAAAGTTTTTGAATCTACTAGAAGTGTATTTTTCTATCCATAACTTTTCGAATAGAAAAAAGATTACTTTTGTTCTCCTCAAAACCGTTCCCCATGTCAAATATTGGTGGGAATATTTATGTGAGAAAAAGGAAATAGAGGAACCCTCACTATTTATAGTCATCCTTGGCTGCAGCCTACTGATATGTCGTCAAAATCGAGCAGAAGCTCAAACAAAATATGCAACAATTTGGGCCTAGGAACCCCTCACAACAAAAGCCAGGAAAGGTCAGCCCCAACTCATAGAACAAAGGATAGAGAAAATATGGAAAGTATCAGGACAACCAGTCCAAGCCGCAAGCAATGAAGGACACAGAAAAGACAAAGAAAGATATCAAGAAATGGTACGAATTCCATAAGAGCCCTTGGCATAACACTGTTGATTGTCACTCAAAGAAGTCACTGGTGGTCAAAGTGAAAGCCTCTGAATCAAATGTGGGTTCGAACTCTAAGGAAGAACTAAAAAGGGGAAGACAGATCATTGATGCGGAACCCAGTGCCACCGTTCCTACCACCAAGCTCCTGCCTAGTGAACCAGATGAGCTAGAAGAAGGAGAATGCCTCTTCCATTCACATATGTGGGTAAAAGGCACACCAGTGCACTTCATCATGGATAGAGGTAGTTAGAAGAACCTCATCTTAGTAGAGGTCTTCAAGCGGCTGTCCCTACCGACAACACCACTCCCACAACCCTACACCGTTGGATGGCTCTACCAAGGAAGCGATCCTCATGTCAGCCAACAGTGTTGACTGTCATATGACATAAATCCCTTGAAAGACGAGGTATTGTGTGATGTTGGTCCTCTCGAAGTTTGTGATGTTCTTTTCGGCCAACCTTATTTATGGAAACATCATGATGTATATGAGTCTAGGCCTCATAGTGTTATTATTACTTTGAACAGGAAATTGTACAGGATAATTGAGGCAGTATCACCTAGTGATATTTCCTTAATCTCTGCTAAGCAATGCAGGAAGGTCATCTCTCAAATGGGGAAGGTTGTCTTCTTCATCATTCACTCTTAGAATAAGCGAAATATCACAATGACATCTAGGGTCTCTCCAGCCGACCTCTCCACACAGTAGAAGAAAGTATATAAGGTTGTGGAAGACTACTCAGATATCTTCTACTCACCTTCCGGGGTACCTCTGCACTGATAGGTCAAGAACCCCATTGATATGACCCCTGGCACATCATTTCCCAATGGGAGAGTCTATCATTTCTCTCTATTAGAGAATGAGGAGATTAAGCGACAGATCCAAAAATTATCCACAAGGGGCACATCCTTCCTAGCTCATCACCTTGAGGGAGCCCAATCGTGCTGGTACATAAGAAGGATGGAACATGGTGACTCTGCATTGATTACCAAGCTCTGAATAAAATCACAGTCAAAAACCAATACCCGATTCCCCGAATTGACAACCTCCTTGATCAAGTCACAGGGGCCAAATACTTTAGTAAGATTGATATGAAATATGGCTACCACCAAGTCCCAATAGAATAGACAAATGTATGTAAAACCACCTTCAAGTAAAAGGAAGGCCTTTTTGAATGGTTGGTCATGCCCTTTCGTTTGAAAAATTCTCCAGCCACCTTCATGAGGATGATGGACGATATCCTGCAACCAATCTCCAATAATTTTTTAGTGGTGTATATGGATGACATTTTCATTTACAATAAGACTTGGTCCAAACATTTGCAGCATATTTAGCAGGTTCTGCACATCTAGAAGCAGCACAAGTTATATACCAACTTGGAAAAATTCTCCTTCGGTATGGACAGGGTCCATTACCTAGGCTATATAATTGATCAGCATGGCGTACATGTGGATCCATCCAAGATCCAAGTCATCCATGACTGGCTAGCGCCAACCACACTTATAGAGCTTCATGTTGGGATTTCTACAGCAGGTTCATGTTGGGATTCTCCCATATTGCATGGGCCCTTACCCAAATAATCAGGGGTGGTGGTAAGGCCAAATTTGTGTGGGGCTGGTCCCAACAATAAGCGTTCGATGACTTGAAGAAAATCTTGTGCTCAGCCCCAGTACTTTCACTATCGGGCCTGCAACAACCCTTTGAGATTGAGATAGATTCTTTAGACTATGCGGTGGGCGTCGTTCTCACTCAGCATGGCCACCCTGTGGCCTATCATAGTGAGACACTATCAGATGTTGTCTATAAGTACCCTACTTATGACAAAGAAATGTACTCCATTGTGCAAGCCTGATGCCAGTGGAGACATTACATTCTTGGGAAAGAGACAGTCATCCACATTGATCATAAGCCACTGCAGTTCATGCAGACACAAGGAAAATTGCATAATTATAGCCATAAAAAGTGTTCCACAAATGTGCAGCAATTTCACCTCAACATCAAGTATAAAATATGAAGCACCAATCACGTCGATGATTGCCTCAGCAGACCGCTAGTCCCGACACTCATGACGGTGCTAGACTCTTATGGCCATTAGACCTTTGGATGGCCCCAACTCTATGAGACAGACTCAGACTTTGCCACCACCTACCAAATGTTGGGTGAAAATGCAATTGTTTATAATTTACATCTTCAGGATAGGTTGTTTCATCGTCTAGGCCATATCTATGTTCCATTAAGTGAGCAAGAGAATATTATCTGGGAAGCCCACTACAGTCGGGTGGCAAGACACTTCGGTGTTGAAAAGACAGTGGTGATGCTACAAAAACATTTCTATTGGCTGAAACTTCGACAGGAGGTCAGGAAGTATATCAGGTCCTGCCATGTCTACGTTATTGCCAAACCGACCACTATGAAACAGGGCCTATACACTCATCTTCCTACTCCTGACAGGCCCTAGGAATCCATCTAAATGGAATACATCTCGGGCCTCCCTTCTACCAAGCGGGGAAATGACTGTGTTTTTGTGGTTGTTGATCGCTTTTCTAAGATGGTGATTCTGGTTGCTTGCAAGAAGAACATCACAACAGAGGCCACTGCCAAGCTCTTCTTTGAATGAGTCTGGTTACATTTTGGAATACCACAAACCATTGTCTCATGTTGGGATAGTCGATTTCTTAGCACATTTTGGTTGAGCCTCTAATCACTATTGAACACCAAGATCACCAAATCCATGGCCTTCCACCCCCAGACAGATGGCCAAATCGAGGTCGTCAATCAATTGATTGTGAAAATACTTCGCATGTATAATTCAAAGCACCCTTGCACATGGGACGAGAGCCTTCCCTATGTCCAACATAGCTACAACCAAGCCCTGCATAGCTCAACCAACCACAGCCCCTTTCAAGTGGGGTTGGGATTCCAACCATTGGGTCCCATAGTTGTTTCACTTCCCCTTGCAGTCACCTTGATTGACTCATCTCCTACTCCAACTGAAGATGAAAAAGCCACCCGGTTCATTGAGAGGATCAATCACATCCACCAACAGGTTTAGGATATCCTACAAAAGTCCAATGACAAGTACAAATAGCACCATGATCAACATCGGGTGCCACATAAGTTTCAGGTGGGGGACAAATTTTGGTTGCACTTGCAGAAAGAATTCCTTACAAGACCCCATCGGAATATTTTCTTACTCTATTATGGGCTACACCAAGGTCATGGGGGATAACGATTTTGAGGTCAACATTCTTCCTTTCCTTGGCCTGCACCCACTGTTCAACGTGGATCTCCTTCGCCCTTATTTCCCACCATTATTGGACACCTCAGACATAGCAGAGAAGATGACACCAACAGAGCTCAACCCTGACTGCATACAACATGCATCCAGTGATATGATTGTGGAAACACAAATCAAGGTCACTCGACAACAAAGGATCCATCTTTATCGAGATGTCAAAGAAGGGAAATTCCTGCACCAAGGCAAGTGGCTCACCCGGGGCCAAATTCAGCAGAAATTTCCTCATCTGATGGGGGAACTCAACGTAATGGAGACCATTTATTCCTAATGATGGTGGATTGATCCAGGTGGATATTGGAGGCCACCCACCTCTTCCAACTGGCTCAAAACAATTTTCTAACAATTTTGACAATTTACTATTTTTAGCAGTTTTAACTTCTGGGACTATTTTGAGGGCCTAAATGAA
Source organism: Picea glauca (assembly GCA_000966675.3). NCBI lineage: Eukaryota > Viridiplantae > Streptophyta > Pinopsida > Pinales > Pinaceae > Picea > Picea glauca. The sequence continues at coordinate 289,464 of JZKD02S1742819.1, forward strand.
GGTTTTTCGGGATCGAGATTTTCAATGATATCTGAAGGCATGATTGAGAAACCAAAATGGATATCCTCTACGATACCTTTCTAACAGGCTATCATACACCTAAAATGGATATCGTATGCAAACGTTACGACCCTGGGAAGTTGATGTACTACCTTACCCAAAACGGGCCCACATGACTTTTGGCGCTTCATTTCCTAGTGTTAGGGTTTTGGATGTCTAGGGTTTTTGGAATTCCTGTTTATTGTAAAAAGGCCTTCATAGCCTCATTTTAATCATTTTCTTGCACATGAGCATAGCTGTCACATATCTTCTAAGAGATAAGCCTCCACCATTCCAGCAAACTTGTTTCTGCTGCATTTTACAGTTTCAGCTTATTTCCTTATTGAAAAGAAAACCAGTTTTATTGCATGTCTGTTATTTTGTTTTAAGAACCTATTAATAATTTGTAGTCATTTTTTTATTCTCATAAAATATGGATCAGTGGTATTAGAGAGGCCTTCTCCTTTTCGTCTTAATGCATGTCCCCAACGAGGTCGGAGTACAAAGAGTTGGGTCTCGAGATTAGTTCTCTTGAGAACAAAATCTATTGCACACCCAAACGACCTCTCATGGCAGGAGAAAATAAAGATGATGGGACGGGATATCCTTTCAAACTATTGATTGAGGAATCCCTCATGCAACAAAAGAATGAGATGATGGTTAGATTTGCGCAAATCCTTCGATGGCTACCAACAGGCGACACATCTTCTTCGAGCGGAGGCGCCACTCCCTTCAAGGTACAAATAAACTTCGATATTCCTATATTTGAAGGTTAGATAGACGCAGATGTTGTAGACAAGTGTTTGAATCTACTAGAAGGGTTTTTTTCTGTCCATAAATTTTCGAATAGAGAAAAGATTACTTTTTTTCTCCTCAAAGTCATTCCCCACGTCAAAGATTGGTGGGAAACTTTCTGTGAGAAAAAGGAAATAGAGGAACCCTCACTATTTACAGTCACGTCCACCTGGGATTCTTTCAGGAATGTTATTAAGGAACAATACTACCCTGTCGGAAGTTATGATGACTTGTATACCAAATGCACCAAACTGCGGCAATAAAGTGACCAAGCAGTGCCAGATTTCATGAATATCTTTCATACCTTGCGCACCAAGATGGGTATAAAAGATTTAGAGGGAAATATGGTTCTCAAGTATCGTGGTGCTCTGCATATATACATCCAGACCAAAATTGAATTCTTGGACATCTCATCCTTGGACGCGGCCTACTAATATGCCGTCAAAATCGAGCAGAAGCTCAAATAAAAGACACGGAAATTTGGGCCTGGTAACTCCTCACAACAAAAGCCAAGAAAGGGCAGCTTCAACCCATAGAATAAAGGACAGAGCAAAGATGCACAATATCAGGACAACCAATCCAAGCCACAAGAAAAGAAGGACACCGAAAATATAAAGAAAGATATCGGGAAGTGGTGTGACTTCCATAAGAGCCCTTGGCATAACATTGTTGACTGCCACTCAAAGCATTCGATGGTGGTCGAGGTGAAAGACTCTAAATCAGATGAAGGTTTAAACTTTGAGCCAGAACCAAAAAGGGGAAGATAGATCATTGATGCGGAACCTAGTGCCACCATTTCTACCACGAAGCTCCAGCCTGGTGAACCAGACGAACCAGAAGAAGGAGAATTCCTCTTCCATTCACAGATGTGGGTAAAAGGTACCCTGCTACACTTCATCATGGATAGTGGTAGCCAGAATAACCTCATCTCAGCAGAGGTCATCAAGCAGCTAGCCCTTCCAAAAACACCGCACCCACAACCCTCCGCCATGGAAGCGATCTCCGTGTCAACCAACAGTGTCGATTGTCGTATGGCATCAAGCCCTTCAAAGACAAGGTATTGTGTGATGTTGCTCCTCTCTAAGTTTGTGATGTTATTTTGGGCCAACCTTATTTATGGAAACATCATGTTGTATATGAGTCTAGGGCTCGTAGTGTTATTATTACTTTGAATAGGAAATTATACAGGATACCCGAGGCAGTCCCACCTAGTGTTATATCCTTGATCTCTGCTAAGCAATGCAGGAATGTCATCTCTCAGATGGGAAAGTTTGTTTTCTTCGTGACTCTCTCTCAAAATAAGTGAAATATCACAGCCACATCCAGGGTCTCTGCGGCCGACCTCTCCACACAATAGAAGCAAGTAGATAAGTTTGTGGAAGAATACTCAAATATCTTCTCCTTACCTACCGGGGTACCTCTCTACTGCCAGGTCAAGCACCCCATCGATATGACCCTCGACGCACCATTTCCCAATGGGCCAGTCTATCATCGTTCTCTGTTATAAAATGAGGAGATCAAGCGATAGATCCAAGAACTTCTCCACAAGGAGAACACCCGTCCCATCTCATCACCTTGCGGGAGCCCAATCGTGCTAGTACAGAAGAAGGATGGAACCTGGTGACTCTGCATTGATTATCGGGCTCTGAATAAAATCACAGTTAGAAACCAGTACCTGATTCCCCAAATCAATGACCTCCTTGATCAAATCATATGGGCCAAATAATTCAGTACTTTTGATTTGAAGTCTGGATACCACTAGGTCCTGATAGAACAGAAAGATGTATGGAAAACTGCCTTCAAGTCAAAGGAAGGCCTTTTCGAATGGTTGGTCATGCCCTTTGGTTTGAAAAATGCTCCAACCACTTTCATGAGGATGATGGATGATATCCTGCAACCATTCACCAATATGTTTGTAGTGGTGTATCTGAATGATATTCTCATTTACAACAAGACTTGGTCTGAACATTTGTAGCATATTCAGCAGGTTCTGCACACCCTGCGGCAACACAAATTATATGCCAACTTGGAAAAATTCTCCTTCGGCATGGACAGGGTCCATTACCTGGGATACATAATTGATCAGCATGGTGTACATGTGGATCCATCCAATATCCAAGTCATCCATGATTTTCCAGCTCCAACCACACTCATTGAGCTTCGGAGCTTCTTGGGCCTTGCCAATTTGTACCGCAGGTTTGTGTTGGGGTTCTCCCATATTGCATGGGCCCTTATCCAAATAACTAGGGGTGGTGGTAAGGATAAATATGTGTGGGTCCGGTCCCAACAACAAGCATTCGATGATTTGAATCAGCGCTTGTGCTCAGCACCAGTACATTCATTACCAGACCTACAACAACATTTTGAGATCGAGACAAATACTTCAGACTATGCGGTGGGTGTCATTCTCACTCTGCATAGAAACCCCGTGGCCTATCATAATGAGACACTATCAGATGTTGTACATAAGTACCCTACTTATGACAAAGAATTGTACTCCATTATGCAAGTTTGCTGCCAGTGGAGACATTACATTCTTGTGAAGGAGACAATCATCCACACTGATCATAAGCCACTACAGTTCATGCAAACACAAGGAAAATTGTAGAATGATCGCCATCAAAAGTGGTCCACATACTTGCAAAAATTACACCTCAACATCAAGTATAAAATAGGAAGCACCAATCACGTCGCTTTTTGCCTCAGCATATTTCCATTCATAGCACTCACCACGGTGCTAGACTCCTACGGCCATGAGACCTATGGATGTCCCCAACTCTATGAGATAGACCCGAAATTTGTCACCACCTCTCAAATGTTGGGTGCAAATGCAGTTGTCGATAATTTCCATATTCAGGATGGGTTGTTGTGTCATCTAGGCCATATCTGTGTTCCATCAAGCGAACGAGCGAAGCTGATCTGGGAAACCTACTACAGTCGGGTGGCAGGAAACTTTGGCATTGAAAAGACAATGGCGATGTTATAGAAACATTTCTACTGGCCAAAAATTTGACAAGAGTTCAGCAAGTATATCAGGTATTGCACTATCTGTGCTATTTCCAAACCGACCACTAATAAATAGCGCCTGTACACCCCTCTTCCTACTCCTGACAGGCCATGGGAATCCATCTCAATGGACTATATGTCGGGCCTCCCGTCCACCAAGAGGGGAAATGACTGTTTTTTTGTGGTTGTTGATCTCTTTTCTAAGATGGCGATTTTGGTTTCCTGTAAGAAGAACATCACAGCAGAGGCCACTTCCAAGCTCTTTTTTGAATGAGTCTGGGTATATTTTGGAATCGCATAAACCATTGTCTCAGATCGGGACAATCAATTTCTCAGCACATTTTGGTTGAGTCTCTGGTCACTGTTGGACACCAATATCACTCAATTCATGGCCTTCCACCCCCAAAATGAATCTCCTTGATGATACCTTTCCAATGGGATATCATACACTTAAAACGAAGATCGTATGCAAAAGCTACGACCCCGGTAAGTTGATGTACTAACTTACCCAAACGGGGCCCACGTGACGTTTGGTGCATCATCTACTAGGGTTAGGTTTTTGGATGTATATGGTTTTTGGCATTCCTATTTATTGTAAAAAGGCCTTCAGAGCCTCATTGTAATCATCTTCTTGTGAATGAGTGCATCCATCACATCTCTTCTCAGAGATAATCCACCACCATTCCAACAAACTTGTTTCTGCTGCATTTTACAGTTTTAGCTTATTTCCTTATTGAATATAAAACCAATTTTACTGTATCTCTTTTATTTTGTGTTAAGCACCTATTAATAATCTGTAGTCATTTCATTCTTCTCATAAAATCCGGATCAACATGGGATATCTGGAGTGGATGAACTGAAGGGAGAAATGAATAATATTAAGCCTCCTACGTTTGATGGATAACATAAGGAGGAAGATGCTGAAACATTGTTGCTTGGCATGAGGGAATATTTCCAACTGCATAATTATTCCTCTCATGCAGAAGGAAGAATTGCAATGTATCAACTAAAGGGAAATACATCCATGTGGTGGGATCAACTTGTGCAGGTGCATCACATTAGAGAGAAATATATAACTTGGAAATAATTCAAGAGGTATTTCGAGAAGAAATACTTGACTAAAAGGTATTATGATAGAAAGATGAAAGAGTTCTTTGAACTCAATCTGGGAAGCATGACCATTGATGAATACGAATGAAGATTTTTGGAATTGCTGAGGTAGGTTCCATTCATCAAGGATGAGACTGTGAAGATTCAAAGATATCTAAGTGGATTGCCACCTTTTATTGGTTACAAGATTCAGTATGATGACCCACAAACCATAGAAGAAACGATAAGGAGGGTGAAATGTTTATATGAACAACAAAAAGAAAATCCTACCTTCCAAAAGGCTTGGGAAGACAAGAAGAAATTTAATATGGATAAGAGGAAGAAGGGAACTAAGATACCCTTTTTCAGAAACAGTCCTCAAGGAAAGCCATCTTTTAGAGAACCTAGAAAGGAGGAAATGGGTGGAAAAATGCCAAGACAGACACATATGGAGTGTTGGGGTTGTAAATAAAACTATAGGTACAAATATTTCCCCACAGAAATGATAAAGTGAGAGTTGTCCACAATGTTCAGCAAGCTAAAACAGTGGAGGACATGGGCAGTAGAATGCCAAGGATTTACATAGCCCTGGACAACAAGCAAGATGAATTCTAGTCGCACATGATTGAAGTGGAAGGTATGATTAACAACCATGCCTTTACTATTTTAATTGATTCAGGGGATAGCCATAGTTATATAGATCCTATAGTGGTGGAAATTTTTCATTTATCAAGAAGAAAACATGAAAAATCTTGGTTAGTGCAGCTGGCTACAGGAACCAAGAGGAAAGTAATTGAGTTGGTTAAGTCCTGTCCTATGGACATGAATGGACTAAGCACAAAGGCTGAATTGAACATTCTTCCTTTAGGATCTTATGACTATTTAATTGGAATGGATTGGTTGGACCAACACCATGCCATCCTAGACTATCGTAAAAAGGAATTCACTTGCCTATATGAGGAAGGGAATCGGAAAATAGTCCAAGGAATTCCCAGACTTGTTGCTATCAGAGAAATCTTAGCAATACAGTTGAAGAAGTGCTATAGAAAAGGATGTAGATTATTTGCAGCCCATGTGGAGGAAACACCCAAGGATAAGGTGTCAGGTATTGGATATCATGAGGTACTAAATGATTTTGAAGATGTATTTCAGGAGGTACCAGGATTATCTTCAAAAAGAGATATTGACTTCTCTGTAAACTTGATGCCTGGAGCAGCTCCAGTATCGAACGCTTCTTACAGAATGAGTATGCCCGAGCTAAAAGAACTGCAATTGCATCTTGAGGATCTTCTGAAGAAGAGGTACATATTCCCAAGCATGTCACCTTGGGGTGCCCCGGTTCTATTCATGAAGAAGGACGGAACGCTAAGATTGTGTATCAATTTCAGATAATTGAACATGGTAACTATAAAGCACAATTATCCTCTGTCGAGGATTGATGACCTCTTCGATCAGTTGAAGTATGCGAATATATTTTCGAAGATAGACCTCAGGTTGGGATACCACCAGGTAAGGATTAAGGATGAATAAATCAGAAAGACCTCCTTTAGAACAAGGTATGGTCATTGAATCTTCACAGTGGTGTCGTTTGGGCTGTCAAACGCACCTGCTATTTTTATGTTCTTGATGAATGGTGTCTTCATGGACTATCTAGACAAGTTCGTCATAGTATTCATGGATGACATTCTGGTGTATTCCAAGTCGAAGGAATAGCATGAACAAGATATTAGGATGGTGTTGAAGGTGCTAAGAGAGAACCAATTGTATGCCAAGATGAGCAAGTGCTCGTCTTATCAGGAGTTACTTGGGGTATATTATTTTGAAAGACGAATAGTGGTAGATCCTGAAAAGATTGAGGACATTAGAGAATGGTCAGTGCCAAAGAATGTGACAGAAGTCATATCCTTTATGGGTTTAGATGGTTATTACAGAAGGTTCATTGCATGGTTCTTGAGGTTATCTCAACCTATCACTTCCTTGCAAAGGAAGGAGAAGAAGTTTTAGTGGACAAAATATTGTGAGAAAAGCTTTCAACGATTGAAGAAAATGTTAAGTAGTGCTCCAATTATGAGGATTGTAGATAAAAATCAATATTTCGTCGTATGCACCAATGCATGAAAAGAAGGACTAGGAGGATTCCTCAGTGATATTGGATTCATAATTGGTTATGAATCCAAAAATTTGAAAGATCATGAAAGGAACTAAGCAACTCATGATTTGGAGTTAGCGGCCATCGTTCATGCTCTGAGGAAATGGAGACATTACCTCATGGGAAGGAGGTTTGAATTAAGAACAGACCATAAAGGTATGAAGTATTTGTTTGATCAACCAACCTTGAACACTAGACAGAGTAGGTGGTTAGAATTTCTCTGTGAGTATGATTTTGATATCAAGCATATAAAAGGGAAAGAGAATAAAGTGGTTGATGCACTTAGCATGAGAGTACATGAATTACATGCTACATCCATTATCATGTATCAAACCGATATAAAGAGCATATTTTTGGAAGTTGCAAGCATAGACTTGGAGTACAGGGAATTGGTAGTGAAGCTACAGAAAGATAAGACGCCACAAGGAGTGGAAAATTATAAGTTAGAGATTGATGGAATACTTATGTAAAAGAACAAAGTTTATATACCCAATGTCTAGGGTTTGCAACTTGTGATTATGAGAGAAATGCATAACGTTGCTTATGTTGGGCACCCTGGATATCAGAAGAATGTGGCAGCAGTCAAGAGCCATTACTTTTGGCCAAGTATCAAGAACGATATTGCAGAATATATTATCATATGTATGGAATTCCAAACGATTAAAGTTGAGCATAGGAACCTGGTACAGTCCTAAGGATGAGACATGGGACCATGAAGATTCAATGCAGGCAAAATACCTACATCTTTTTTAAGATTTTGGAAATCTTGTTGATGTTGTGTGAAAATTTCACAGATGACAGTGAAAAAATAAGGGGAGGGGATTGTAATACCCCAAGGACACGCCCAATTGCATTATGAATTGTAATTATGTTTTTTAGGATGGTGAGCCAAGTTTATATAAGCTGGTGGACTTATGTGTTTATTAGGCCAGAGAGCCTGGTTTTTGTACATGTAATGATGCACATTATTAATATAAAAACATCTCTGCATGTGGACTGACCACGATGAATGAGTGACGGGGGACTAAGCTTCCACAAAGTTTGGGTAAGGGAAAGGGGCCTGAATGGTTGGGAGAAGGGATAATATTAAGATCTTAAGACCTTGGGGATAATAATTAAATATTATTTCAAAGTTGTGTAAATGTTATGTTTTATCCTAAGTTCCTAGTTGGGGGAACATGTGCAAAATGGGGAGCATGCATCCCTAGGGAGACAGGTTTCAACTTGGGTGCATGAAGTTAAAACCAGAGAAGGGAGCTATGTTGGGCGTTCGACCTCCCATTTTCCATCCTCTTCCTGAACTCGCGGGTGTCCATGATCGAGCTCTATTTCAGTGTTTGTTCTAGGGAATTCTTACCTGAACCATTAAGTCTCTACATGGGATCTTTGTACACCCTCACACATCTCTAAAACTAGAACCGTGAACCCATCATGTGTTGAATGGTTGAGAAACCAAAAATTTCCTGAGTCATGTTGTGTTATCCCAGTGGGATGTTGTGGCTGCGCAGTTCCTGACTGTGTGAGGTTGCTTCCACTGATTGTGCATTGTTGAGCCTTATTGTTGTGTCCTCACTGTGCTAGAATTGGTCAAAAGAACAGGTTAACAAGCCTATGAGTGACTCTCTCCAGGTGAGAGAGTGCACAAAGGAAGTGAGAAATATTGTAAGGGGTCCTGTAGCTGCCATAGAGCTTGGAGACTTCCGGTCCGGTCTATTGCTGAAGCTCTGATCAGGGGATCAAAATTTGCTCAATTTTCAAAGTGCTCGGATTGAGACAAAAATAGTGCCATTGCGTTCGTCTCATTTTCCCGATTCTGGTGGTATAATTATTTTTGAAAACGGAGTCAGTATGGAGGAGATATCGCAATTTGACCACCAAGTCAAACAGGGAAAAAAATTGGGGTGCTGACTGTACCTGTCCGTACAGTCCGTACGTCCACGTGGAGGGCCGTACTGTCATGCTAATGTGGCAGAGGGTAGACATGGTGCTTTTGTATTGGACGGTTGTCAGTGAATCGGGTGTTGACACGTGTCTCTTCATTTTTGATTAATTTGGTTATGTGTAAAAAATATTGTTGGGAGTCCGCGGGTTTGAACCCCGGACCTCCCCCATAGCCAACGCCTTTGAAATAATCTGCTAGCCAATATTCCCGCGCTTTTTCCTTGTTTGAAAGGTGGGAATTAATGTATTTAAGTTGGATGGTTGTTTGATTTTGAAAAGGGCGCGGGTCGGGGCCTAAGCCCCGACCCCTGGTTTTATAACATAACACATGTAACCATGTGTTAATATTACCGCGCGGGAAAACATATTATAACCATTGTATATTTGTGTTTTATATTACATATGTAATATGGCCATGTATTAGAAACATGCGGGAGTTACATTTCGTTTCAACGGTTATAGAAGATTAACCACTTTTGCGCCCAACCCAAGGTCTCATGGGCCATGTGACCCAATGCCGAGGCGGTTAAGGGCTAGAGGCGTCCTAACCGTTCTACGGTTTGTACTGGTGTGTGGTTGCATACAGGTCTTTGTTTTTCTGCTTAAATGAGCGTGTGTGCCAGGTTTGGAGAAAAGGGTGCAGATTGTAGAACCAGAGACAACAAAGAAGAAGGGAAGACTTCAAGGAGGCTATCTTCTTCATTTTTTGACCGTTTCAGGTGCCAAAAGAGCCCAGACAGGGGTTTTGGGACGTTGTGGAGCCATTGAAGCAGTCGGTTTGTCATTTTGAACACTGTAAGACATGTTTTTGAGCACTTTGGACAATTTAATAATAATGATCCATTGGAAGCTGGACCAGGAGATGTAGCCCGGAGTGGGGTGAACTTCTTTATCAAGTTGTTGTGTTTATGTCTGATGTTCAATGATTTTATGTGTTTTCTATGTGTATATTTACATAAGTAATCCTTTAATATGTGTTGCAAATTGATCCGGTTGCTTTAAAAACACATAACAATTTCACTTGCAATTTTTATTCAAGTTTCAAGTCTTCTTCAATTTTAGATCAAGCCCAAGGAAAGAAAGGTTTAACAGTCGAAGGATTGTCCAGGTGACAGTGAAGGTGTAGAGTCATGGGGTGGGACAGGAATGTGGGGAATGAGGGTATGTGATTAGTGGGCGTAAGTGACTCCTGGGAGAGAATCCTTTCTTTGTAACTGTGTGTCTTTCATTGAACTTGCCTAGCCTAGGATTCCCTGCCCGGTGGAGCTTAGTCCTAGCTTGGGGGTGACCTATTGTTGAGAGTGATGAGCAGTGCAGTCTAAGGCTGGGAGGTTCATTGAAGGCCTGCACGAAGTTGGTGGAATTACTACAGTTTCAAAGAAAAGTATCATTTTGTTCTTAATATTATGTTTTTCATTCCTGTGATGCTTATATGTTATCATGTATTCTGTTGCGCATATGAATTATTGTCAATTTTCTTGATGATGTATATTAGCAGTAATCTTGTGCTTACTTTGTATCATTTATAACAATCTATTAATTAGATTTAATATGGATGTTATATATATAAGTATGAGAATGTTCCGCGTAGTAGCGTTGACCGACAAGTTGGTTGATGGACAGGGATGTTATAGATAAAGAGGATTGTCATCATTTGAGAAAGGTCTTCCTGAAGTGCAGAAGGTTTGGTCTCTCCCTAAACCCTAAGAAATTTGTGTTTTCTATGCAAGAGGGAAAATTATTGGGGCATATTGTGAGAGATGAGGGGGTAAGAATTGATCCAAGCAGAGTAGGGATCATCCATATCTTACCTTTTCCCATATCTAAGAAAGAGGTTCAGTCTTTCTTAGGTAAAATAAACTTTCTGAGAAGGTTCATTTCTAATTTTGTTGATATGGTTAAGCACATTACAACCATGATTAGAAAAGGAAGCGAGGTGAAATGGACTGTTGAGTCCATAAATTCTTTTAACCAAATCAAAATAGATTTGACTGAAGCACCTATGCTCATCATCCCTGACTATTCTAAGGAATTTCTGATATTTTATTTTGCCTCATCTGATACATTGGTTGTTGTTTTTCTATAGAGAAATACACAGGGGTTAGAGAAGCCTATTTCCTTTTTCAGTAGAGCATTGACGATGCAGAAATGAGATAAGATATCATGGAGAAGTAGGAATATGCCTTGGTGAAATCCCTTAAGTATTTCAGAGTCTATGTTTTGCATTCAAAGATTATTTCTTATGTCCCCTCAGCCTCAGTAAAAGAGATATTGATCCAACCTGACATAGACAGGAAGAGAAGCAAATGGATTGCCAAAATTTTGGAATTTGACCTCGAACTAAATCGCACTACGTTGGTGAAAGTCCAAGGTTTAGCAATGATACTAGATGAATCAAATTGCAAGGATTTGGGGGTTAATTTCATGAACATATCTTCATAAAATCAACAAACTGAGATTGTTGATAAAGACTCTCATGTCAGCCTGAACTTAGCAGAATGCATCTAGTATAAAGACATCATATATTTTATGTAGAAGTTGTGGCCACCTGATGTCTTGGAAAAGAAAAAGGAGATTTGAAACTCAAATAAATCAAATATTGTTTGATTGATCAGGTTTTGTACTGGAAGGATCCTCTAGGGGTTCTCTTAAGATGTCCAGACCCATGGGAAGCCCAAAATGATATGACTAATTTTCATGACAACTTATGTGGGGGACATCATTTTTGGAGGACCACAGCTTATAAAATCCTCAGAGTTGGGTATTTTTGGCCCAGCCTTTTTACTGATGTTTGTGGAAAGATTAGAGCTTGTGTCAAATGGAAAAAAAATTCTGGAAAGAAGCAGCTCAAATATTTTCCTTTGAAACCTATGGTAGTTTCTGGACCTTTTCAACAATGGGGTCTTGACTTCATTGGGGAAATCCACCCATCCTCAAGTGGTCAACACAGGTGGATTTTGACTGCCACTGATTGTTTCACCAAATGGATAGAAGATATCCCTACAATGAGTGCCTCCCACAAATTTATCATTAGCTTCCTTGAAGATATCATGTCTAGATTTGGCTGCCCAAGCAAGATTTTTACTGACAATGCTACATCCATCAAATTTAAACCATTGGTAAAGTTATGTGAATTGTCTAGGATTACATTAATCCATTCTACTCCCTACTACCCTCAGGGAAATGGTTTAGTCCTCTAACAAGAGCCTCATAAATATCATCAAGAAGTTGTGAGAAGACAACAAGAAAGCCTGGGACCCGAAGCTGAAATTTGCATTATGGGATGACAGGGTCACAATGAAGAGGTCACTCGGTGTTTCCCTATTTTAGATTGTGTATGGGGTGGAGGCTATTTTTCCTACTCATCTTACCTTTCCTATGGAAAAATTTCTCCAGGACTACCAAGGAGAGCTTGATGATATGGTCAGGAGGATACAATAGTTGGTAGAAGTAAAACAGGCTAAAGAGAAGCTACCTGATAAAGATCAGGATCACCAACAGAGAATAAAATGATCCTTTGACAAGAGGGAAAGCAAGGAACAATTCCAACTGGGAGATTTGGTGCTCAAGTGGGATGCCCCCAAGAAATACAAAGGCAAACATGGTAAATTTGAAGCCTTATGGATTGGTCCTTTCAAGATTTCTAAAGTATTTTCAAATAGCACCTATGAGTTGCAGAGCTTGGAGGAATCTAAAGTTCTTTGGGGCGTTGTCAATGGGCACTTTCTCAAGAAATATTTTGTTTAAGCCATGATTGGATTTCCACCATTATAATTACCACTTTATTTTTATTTTCGATATTGAATAATGGCTCCATAACCCAAAAGATAAGGCACTAGAACTACGCGTTCTTGGCAGCTCGAAGGGAGCATGTCATCCCCTGTGGAGAAAAATGTTATCACACAAAACAACATGAACGAAGGTGAGCAGGTGCAGTCAACAACGATCTAGATCCCCTGTGTAGGTTCGATGTGGCATTATCTCTAAGCACAGATGGAAGGAATCCAAGGTTGGTAGGAGGGAAAAAGTTTGGCAGGGGTGCTTGAGTAGTTGGCGAGCCTAGATCTCAACTCTTATCCATATCAATGGCCTCAAATCATTTCGAGGCCGCAACATGATCGGGTGATAAAAATACTTGAGCGGGCCAAAATCCAAACCACTATTTTGTAGGGTGGAAACGTGGTGAAAGAGGATGCGTTTCAGGCTCGAAAGCGGTGTGGGCATAAATTGTTTCCTGCGGCCGTGAAATCATGTGCACATTTAATATTGTATCCAGTAGTGACATGTGGCTTCTCGATAGTCATCCCTCCATGCTCCAATCCTGAGGAGGGGTCAACCAATGAAGGAGGATTGAATTTTGTGGCCACCTTCTTGTTCAACACTGAATCGAGTTGTGACTAGTGGTTTTCCACTAGTCGTCCATCCATGCTCTGATCCCGATGAAGATCTAGTTAATGAAGCATGGACCAGTAGTTCAAAGCTTAGCTCAATCCATAAATGGGAAGCATGGAAATTATGGCTGAGGAGACAGAGTTGTCAGCCCAAGGTACAACCATGGAAGGTTTTCCTACAGGCCCATATTGATCCAGGTTTGCATCTAACAAAGAGGAAACATGCACACTCTGACAGAAGTCTGCATAGTCACAAATATTTGATTGAGATTGCCAGATCACTCTTCTGGCAATTGTAGGCTAATATGAGTATAAATAGATTAGGTCAATATTTTGTTAAGGTGGTCGAATGGTTGAGTAGATCTCCCTACTATGTAATGTTTGATGCTAGAACTATTCTCTGGTTATGTATATGATTTGAGACTTTCGCATTAATAGAATTCAAATTCTTTAATATCTTTGTGTAAATTGTGCTGAAACACTCGCGCATGGAGGATCAAGTCGAGGGTTGTAGATGTATTGTAATATTAGTTTGATTATAATGTTGTTGTGACCTGTTCCAGTACTTTCCCTTTGTTATCCTATCTCCCCTTATGCTGAAATGCTCGTGCATGGAAGATCCAGATGAGTTGTTGTGACTTGAGGTTAGCTCACCCTATCACTTCCTTGCAAAGGAAGGATAAGAAGTTTCAGTGGAAGATTGTGAGAAAATCTTTCAGCGATTGAAGCAACTGTTAACCAGTGCTCCAATTCTGAGGATCACAGATCCAAATCAATATTTCGTTGTATGCATCGATGCATGAAAAGAAGGACTGTGAGGATTCCTTAGTCAAAATGGATTAGTAATTGGTTATGAATCCATAAATTTGAAAGAGCATGAAAGGAACTATGCAACTCATGATTTGGAGTTAGCGGTCATTGTTCATGCTTTGAGGAAATGGAGACATTACCTCATGGGAAGGAGGTTTGAATTGAGAACAGACCATAACGGTCTGAAGTATTTGTTTGATCAACCAACATTGAATGCTAGGCAGAGTAGGTGGTTAGAATTTCTCTGTGAGTACGATTTTGATATCAAGCATATAAAAGGGAAAGAGAATAAAGTTGTTGATGCACTTAGCAGGAGAGTACAATAATTACATGTTGCAGCCATTAGCATGTATCAAACTGATATAAAGAGCATAGTTTTGGAAGTTACAAAAGAAGACTTGCAGTACAGGGAATTGGTAGCGAAGCTACAACAAGATAAGATGGCGCAAGGAGTGGAAGATTATAAGTTAGAGACTGATGGAATACTTCTGTAGAAGAACATAGTTTATATACCCAATTTCCAGTATTTGAAACTTGTGATTCTGAGAAAAATGCATAACGTTCCTTATGTTGGGCACCCTGGATATCAGAAGACTGTGGCAGAAGTCAAGGGCCATTAATTTTGGCCAAGTATCAAGAAAGAGATTGTAGAATACATTCTCAGATGTATGGAATGCCAAATAGTTGAAGTTGAGCATAGGCACCCAGCTAGATTGTTGCAACCTTTACCCATTCCTAAGTGGAAGTGCGAAGTGGTGACAATGGATTTGATCACAATATTTCCCAGAACATGCAAGCAACATGATTCAATTATGGTAGTGGTGGAAAAGCTTACGAAAGCTTCCTATTTCATTCCATTAAAGGCTACTGACAAGGAAATGGTGGTTGCTAATAGTTTTATGAAGGAAGTGGCATGATTAAACGAAATTCCCAAGACAATTGTGTCTGACAGAGACCTGAAATTTACCTCAAATTTCTAGAAAGGTTTGTTCAAGGGATTCATAATGAATATGAATTTCAGTACAACCTATCATCCTGAGTTGGAAGGGAAAATGGAGCGGGTGAATCGAGTGATAGAAGACATACTAAGGATGTATGTGATGGACAAACCATCGAAATGGGAAAACTACCTACACTTGGTAGAATTCACCTACAACAATGGGTATCAAGCATCATTGAAGATGAGCCCATTTGAAGAAATTTATGGAAGAAAGTGCAATACTCTAGTAAGCTGGGATAACCCAGCTGATAGAGCGGTAGTTGGGCCAGAGTTTCTCAAGGAAATGGAAGAGAAAATGTTGAAAATTAAGAAGAATTTGAAAGCTTCCCAAGACATGCAGAAACGTTATGTTGTTAAAAATAGAACCCACAGAGAGTTTAAAGTGGGAGATCATGTTTTTATAAAAGTAAAAGCCAATAGAAGTTCCCTGAGGTTGGGAAACTGTTCCAAGTTGGCAGCCAGATTTTGTGGGCCATTTGAATCCTAGAAAGGATTGGGCCAGTTGCATATATGCTTACATTACCTGCATCCATGATTGTACATAATGTGTTTCATGTTTCATTACTTAAGAAATATATACCTGGTCCTAATCATGTTGTTATCACTCCAGGAAACTCTCCTAGGCTGTAAGTCGGAGATGCCTGGTAACTAACTCTTTTTGGGAAATGTTTTCTCAATATTTGATATGGTTTTTGGGTCAAAATGAATATCTAAGTACTTGACTATGTTTTCAAGACTGTCTAGAGATACAAAATATCACAAGGCCTTCTAGCACCATGGTCAGACAAGGTTTGATTAAATGGGGGAAAGAAAACAGCTATTGAACCAGATTATGCTTCATACCAACAAACACAATGGGTTTAATAACCAAGAAATAACTTATGATTATCAACTAAGACAATTAATCAGTGAGATGACAGTCACTGCAAATTGAATAAGCATCAACAAAGGACTTCCACTCATAATATATAAAAGAACAGAAGAGAAAATCTGACACGGAACTGAAGGAAGCTTGCAGTTTTTTATAAAATAAGAATAGGTCTTTTCATTACAGTGGAAACATCATAGCACTCAAAATTGAACCCCTGGTTCTTCTTCTATTCTAATACTTATAGCATTACAAAATAGTTCTTTGATCCTAAAAACATGGATCAAATCAACCACAAATAGCAAGTAGAAATCTGTTGCAAAAGAAGTGGGATGCTTCCTCAAAATGAGGTCAATCCCAGGTTTGTCTCAATTGGTTGTTGGTGATGTGTAGACAGCCTTCCAAGTCTAAAAGATCATTCTCCCATGGAGACCAAGTCGAGTTGGATGAGGTGGAAAAATACCTTGCTTTTTAGTTCAAATGAAATTGTCCATATACCTTTGAAATAACTCCTTTCTTCATCATATATCAAAAATGACCACTGAACTGGAAGTGATAATTCATTAGACAAGCATTGGAAAAGGTTCCCAATCTTTTCATATCAAAAATCCCTGACTTGTGCAAAAACTTATTCAAATTCTGGACACACAGACTTTCGGTGGTTGACTGGAACAGTTCCTGGGTGAGTTATCCACCAAAAGCGCCTGTTTCGGTGGTTAATGAGAATAGTGAGGCTCGCCTAAACCACCGAAAGTTGTACTTTGAAGAACTTTCAAAACTTCAAAAATGTTTATCCTTGCTCCTCTTTTGATTGCTCAAGCTTTCTCAGATGCGATAGTCTTGATTCGTGCAGACCTACGAATCTTTGCTGGCTGTGTAGAAGGTTCTGGCGCATCCATTATTGTTGTGGCTAGATTAGCCAAAGTGTCCAACCCGGTTTGTTCTTCCTCTGGTGGTTCAAACTTCTTTAACTTGAGCCTTAGAACCCTGAGTTGCCTGTATAATTTCATGTTTTCTCTGATTAACTCTCTGTTTCTATCTTTGATTGTATCATGTTTTTCTTTGAGAGTTTGATTCTCTTTGAATAACTCAGCATTTCTCTCTGTTAAGTCTGTGTTTTCTTTCTTAATTACTCTCTCCAGGACCTCCATCTCATAGATCTCTCTTAGCAACATGTTGATTTTCTTTGTCTTACCTTTCTTCGGACTGCTTGAAGAAGGTTCTGCTTCTGATTGCCTGTGTGTTTCGGAAGGCTTTGATGGAGGTGTCTTGATTTTCAGTTTTACATCATGTTTGATCTGCAATTTTTCCTGTGTTTTTGCCATCTCCTGCTCTGAATCGGATTCACTATATGGTAAATTGAGTGGGTTTTTTGCTATGACAGGGTTTCTGTCTTCAAGATTTAATTTCCTCTTGGTTCCTCCCTGCTTGCTGGGTGTTTCCTTTATAGAATCCCTGGACAGTGAAATCCCTTTTCTCCTCTTGTGACTAGTAGGATCATTCCTACTTCTGGACTTTTTTGCTTTTATATCTCGAGGTTTTTCTGTCTGAAACTCATTCCAGAACAAGAAGAAACTCCATTCTATTTGCTTCCTATGAAGAGCTTCTTTGAAAAGGAGGGTAATCAACCCCTGATGAGATATTTTGCTTGAAACTTTAGTGGGTTGAGCCTTTACCTGTTTTGCCATTTTAATCAGGGTCTTATGAAAGAAATAGGGTATGTTTAAGTGTTCCCTGCCTGTGAAGTGGTTTAACATTTTAAAATGATAGTACATCAATCTGTTATAACGCCCTTCACAGGTGATGTATGCCAGAATCACCTTCAGAAGGGTCTGCCACTTTGTTTCAAGATATGACATAGGAATATCCTTCTTCCAAGTCAACGTTTTATGCACTGGCAACAGGTATGATCTGAATTCAACATTTGAGGGTGAAGAGGTTTTAAACCAGCAATTCCCTGCCCTAGACAACCCTTTGTATTCGACAATAGATGCTTCATCTATAATGAACTCCTCTCTGCCTATTTTGGCAATCCTGCCATCGTATGAGAGGGCAAATGCTTCAGCAATTTGTTGGTGGAAGGTTGTTAATTTCTCACAATATGAGAAAACTCTGACCTGTTTAAAGCATTCTGCAACCTCTGGATGTTCCTCAAAATACCACATGCCATCTACCTCGGACCTTAAAGAAGGACTTGCCTTTGACATGACTCAGTACCAACTATACCTGAAACTGTGGGGAATAAAAATGTTCGGGAGGTAATAGTTCTGAAAATAGGAATACTGTCGATACCACTTATGCAAAAACCAGCAAAATCGGGTGACAAAGCATATGATTAATAACCTCACTAAACACCTTCCCACTCTCGGATGACAAACTAGCTGAGAAATGTTGAAACTTTGGCTTTTCGGGGGAAATTGGATTACTGAAACTTTGATAGAGAACGGTTTTCGATCTTACTTGATAACTCTCCTAAGCTTCTTTGACTCGGGCTGCCTGCTGAACTCGTAGAAATTTCGACAATCGACAGAGAACACGGGATCGGTATTTTGAAAATGTGCTTTGCTGATAAGATCTCAGGCTTGTGATTATCTTCAATGATATTCAGGATTCATTACAACTCATTGAGTTTACAGATGAAGGGAAGATCTGGTGATGATGACTGGAGTACTATCACTGAAGTGGAGGGAATCCTGCATGATCATACCTGTCAATAACCGCCCTGCGTGGATTTGAAATGAATAATATAATGGATAATGCACAGGTGCTTCGAACCTTTCGGGTGAACACCACAAATGAGCATCATCTCCCACGATGTGAGCTTTCAGCGGTTGTATTCCTCATCATTGCGTGGATTTTTTGACATATGGCTCATGCGAAAGCATGAGCTTTCTTTTTGCCCGTTCACAAACTTTTGGTGGTTACCTGCCTCCTACTTTGACCCTTCATCTGCCGAAAATGAAAACTTTCGGTGGTTAATGAGCGCACGGATGGCTCGCCTAAACCACCGAATCCTGTTGTTTTGCCAATTTCTTGACCGAACCAAAACCAACATGTCTTTTGGGATTATTTTGAAAAACACACTCTCTAATCTTATTGCTAGAAATTTAGAAATCAAATTTAGGGAACAACCTATCATCTACTAATCAAATAAAACCAATGATTTATTTGGGGAGTTAACACTGGCTCCTATTGGGGATGAACGCCTCCCTGCGAGGCTTCAAGAACCACAGAATCAATGCCTTTCCTGGAAAATAACCTAAAAAGCAAACTATCTACTAGTGTTCCATTGGGCATGGAGTTATTGACAACTAGAAAACTAAGACTATTTACAATGTCTAGGCTTTGCAGCGTTAGATGAAATAAAGTTTTAGAAACCGCCTGTTTACCGGGCCACTGAACACTTCCTCACCCTCCAGATTCTGCAGAATGAAAGTGTTATTGTTTTTCACCTGGGTGATCATAAAAGGGCCTGTCCACAAGGAATCAAATTTACCATGCTTGCCTTTTTCCTGTCGAAGAGCATCCCATTTCAGAACCCAGTCACCAATCTGAAAACTGTCCACCTTGGCTTTTCTGTCAAACATCTTTTTGATTTTCCTCTGATGTGCTTCTGATTTTTCCACTAGTTGTTCCCGAGCTTGCTACAGTTCCACCAAGTCCAGCATCCTTCTTACCATATCATTTTGCTCAGTCTGCTCCTCCTGAAAGAACTTAGCCACAGGAAACACTAACTGAACAGGAAAGATAGCATCAGTCCCATAAACCAACTTGAATGGGGAAGTTCCAATGGATTTTTTAAC
Source organism: Picea glauca (assembly GCA_000966675.3). Lineage (NCBI taxonomy): Eukaryota > Viridiplantae > Streptophyta > Pinopsida > Pinales > Pinaceae > Picea > Picea glauca. The sequence continues at coordinate 309,355 of JZKD02S1742819.1, forward strand.
AGTTACTCTGTCTGCCCACAAAGCAAATTTCAGTTTGGAATCCCAATTCCTTTTATTTTCTTCCAACAATTTTCTTATGATTTTGATTAAGCTCTTATTTGACGATTCAGCCAAGCCATTACCTTGAGGATAGTAGGGAGTCGAATGTACGAGATGAATACCCATTGATTCACACATGTCCACTAATGCTTTTGATTTAAACAATGCTACATTATCTGCCACCAATCTCTTAGGACATCCAAATCTGCTCAAAATGTTTTCATAGAGGAACTTCATGACTACTTGGTGTGTAGCATTCCAGGTGGGGATCGCCTCTATCCATTTCGTGAAGTAATCAGTGGCTACCAGAATCCACTTGTGCTGGCCACTGGATGAAGGATTTATTTCACTGATAAAATCCAAACCCCACTGGTGGAAAGGGCCATTTACCACAATCGGCCTCAGGGGTAAAGACTTCAGTTGCTGCTTACCGGTAAATCTTTGGCATTTGTCACAGGATTTAACAAATGCGCACACATCTGTGAAGAGGAAAGGCCAATAGTATCCAGCCCTCAGGATCTTATGGGCAGTAGTCTTCCAGTAGTGATGAACACCACAGACAGTCGAATGAAACTGATGTGTTACCTCGACAGCCTCTTCCTTATCCAAACACCTGAGAAGCATCCCAGTAGGGTCCCTCCAATACAACTGATTATTATAAATGCAGAATTTGATAGCCCTGAGCTTGAGAGCACGAGCTTGAGTCAAGCTGAGTTTGGGAGGGACTTCCAGCCTTTGCAGAAAATGTATGATGCCAGAATACCACTCACAGGAAGTCGAGTGCTCTGCCACTTGTTGATTGTCTGCTGCCTTTCTGCTGCCAACTCTGTTTGTGAATTTTCTGAAATTTCTGCTATGAAATTGATATCAATCAGTTTATGATTTTCCTCCGCTAAGAGCTTGGCAAGGCCTTGGCCTTTTACTAGCTTGGTGGGCTTTACTTCAATATTGAACTCAATCATTTTTGCAATCCATCTCGCCCTCTTTCCATCTATATCCGGCTGAGTTAAAACATCTTTTACAGAAGATGAGGGAACATATGTGATGACCTTCGAGTGAAGAATATAAATTCTAAATGACTTTAAAGCTTTTATGAGTGCATAAGCTTGTTTCTCGATAGGGTCATACCTCAGTTCCGCATCCCTGAGTGTCTTGCTGAAGAATGCCACGGGATGATCAAAATATTCATAATAGAATGCAGGACTGTTGTGACTGTGTCGTAAGAGGCAAAAGAAAAGATATAGAATGTCTTACTGTAATCTGGGCTGATCAGAATAGGAGATTCTATGATCGCTTGCTTGATATCCTGAAAAGAATTTTTTGCGCTGTCTGTCCATCTTACTTCAGCCCTCTTTTTCAACATGCAGGTTATATGTTTGACTAATTCAGCAAAGTTGGGCACAAACCTCCTAACGAAATTAATCTTACCGAGCAATGACTAAATGTCCTTCTTTGACCTCAGTAAGGACATCTTTTGAATGGCCTCCACTCGTTGTGGATCAATCATGACACCTTCAGTTGAAACAATGTGACCCAAGAGTTTACCCTTGCTTAGAGCAAACTGGGATTTCTTGGGATTCAATGAAATCCCAAACTGTCTGCACTTTAAGAATACTCTTTTCAGATGTTTCAAATGCTCCTCATGGCTGCTAGAATATACGATAATATCATCAAGGTATATGAGGACAAATTTGTCCTTCTCTCCCACAAATGCTATATCCATGGCCCTTTGGAATGTGGCCCCGACGTTCATTAATCCAAAGGGCATCTTGGAGTACATAAAGGTCCCCCAAGGAGTTGTAAACGCAGTCTTCTCCTGATCATCCGGATGAATAGGAACCTGATTATAACCGAAAAAGCCGTCAAGAAAGGACATGACCTTGGCCCCTGAAATCCTCTGTAGTAGATGTTCCATCTTAGGGAGAGGATAATTGTCCTTTTTAGAGCACTTGTTTAAGTTTCTGAAGTCTACACACAACCTGACTTCACCATTCTTCTTCCTCACAATCACCAGATTGGCAATCCATTTTGAATGTCTCAAGGGAACTATGATCTTAGCATCTAGGAGTTTTTTAATCTCTTTCTCAATCACTAGCAGCAGAAGAGGACTGATAGGCCTGAGTTTTTGCTTGAAAGGAATAGTGTCTTTTTCAAGAGGTATCTTATGCTGAATGACATCGGGATCATAAGTCTTTAAATCACTATATTTCCAAGCAAACACATTTGAAAATTCCTTCAAAATGCTACAGTAATTTGACCTTTCATTAGCAGTCAATTCAGAAGACAAATTAATAAAATTGGGTTGGCTTTTACCTCCTATGTCATGCTCTTGAACAGCTGGATCTCTCTCCTTTTTGTCTGGCTTGTAAGGGACATCGTTTTGATCGAACAGCGTCTCCAATGGCACCAAACCTCGGGGTATATAATTGTTTGGCAACTGAATAATGTCATGCTTGCCCAACTTCTTCTTTAGCTCAGGTTCCTGTGACTCTTCTTCATTAAGATTCTGCTGATCAATGTGCAAATCAGAAAACTCATCGACCACTTGGAGAAATCTGTTGAGTTCATCATCATCCTCAAAGACTTTCCAATATTTAACGTTATCAGGTAAGGAGGGTCGATATTTTACTTGAATCTCATAACTGAGCTTAGGGGGCATGGGAGGAATGAATGTGCTGGCTGAAATAGTAAGAGAATCAGCGAGCTGATTCATATCCCTTGGTATGTACGAGATTTCAAAAACAGAAAAAGAATCACGCAGCTTCCATACCTCGTCTCTGTAAGCTTTTAATCTGACATGCTTGGCTTGAAATGTGTTGTTTACCTACTGTACGATGAGGTATGCGTCTCCCAATACTTTCAAACCTTTGATCCCCATCTCTTTGGCTGAATTTAACCCCAACAACAGAGCCTCATACTCTGCTATGTTGTTAGTGGTTCTGAAGTCCAATTTGAAAGACAAAGATATGGTCTCCTTTGAAGGAGAGATCAGAACTACCCCAGCACCTGCCGAGTCTTTAGTGTTGGCCCCATCGAAGTACATAGTCTAGACTGCAATGTTTCCTCTTTCATCCTGCTGTTCAACAGGCTTCACTAGCTGCATAGGAGTTGATTGACCATCATCAATCTGAAGGATGCACGAACCAAAATCCATATCCACAGCATAATAGGATGATTTATGGAATTCTTCCCATCACTAATAATATAAGCAAGTTGGTTTTCCCTATAAATTCTTTTCATTTCCCCTCCAAATACTAGAATTGTAGCATAGGACAAATCCATCTGCAGTGTACCTCCTAATCTTTTTCCCCATGATTGAGACAAAATGAGCCCAAACTTAGGTGGAATATCAGCAACCACCATGTCCATAACCATACTTCTCATGGGAAATTGAGCAAGGTTAATGACCATGTCTTTGATCAGGCTGAGACATCTGACCTTTCTTGAGTCAAAGGAGAACAGATCCTGATATGGTTTGGTGACTTCAAGACCGAGCTCATCCATCACAGCCTTAGGCATAAGGTTATGTGATGCCCTAGAATCAAGCAAGCAATTGTGGAGAATTTTGTCATGAACATTTAGTGATATGTAAAATGGTGGACAAGAATCGTCACGGTCTTCTATCATGGGACCTATGGTCACTTTGGGCTGGTCATCTTGTAGGTTAACGAAGTCATCTTATGGAGAGGTTCTTGGCTCAAGAGATTTTAAGATGGCTTCTTTAAAGGCTGCATTCTTCATGAGTTCGGTTAAAGGCATTGGTATTTTAACCTTTTGAATTTCATATTCGAAATTGAAAGAGGAGGATGGTTTGTCTGAAATTTTTACCTCATGGGAAGGAGCCTTTCGACTGACTTGTTCCTTTACCGAGGGATGAATTTGTTTCTTCTGCTATTTTGCTGGAGGGGGGATTTGTTTTTCGGGAGATAGAGGCTGATTGGTAGCAACCTCTTTACTTTTTACAGGAGCATAATCTTCCTTGTCCTTCACAGGGGTAGCAATGGATGCTTTTGGGACAGCATTCTTCTTGGACCTTAAGTTATAACCCTTTTGATCGTCTGTCAAGTTGACCGCTTCTTCAGCCCCTGCCTCTTGGATCTGCTGATCCATTAGAGCCTCTTCATAGTCTATTTGTGTCAAAAATGAGGAGTCATTTTCGTCACCGAAACAGTTTATATCGTCAGCATCTTCAGGCTCCTCATGGAGGGGTTGTTGATCTTCCTCTAATACCGCATTTTGAAAAGGGGGCCTGACCCTCTGATCATCAACTGGATTTATGTCTCTTTGAAGGATTTGAACTTGTGGATTATTCCTCCTGTAAGGAAATGTATTTGGATTTCTGGGGGCCAAAGTGTTTGGTTCTTTCGCCCTTGCTGGTTGCTGATTTTGGAATTTCAATTTCGACATTTCTGATGTAAGACTCTCCAGCATTTTTGCCATTTTTTCCATTTTTCTATTTGACGAAGAAGAGGACTCAACAACGGGATTCTTCTTTTCAGCCCAATTCTTCCCTTTCAGCTTCTGTGATGCTGTGATATTCGACTCAACCTCAAGAGCAGCATCCTACATTAAAGCAAGCATGGTTGATCGTATTTCTCTAAGGATAAGACAAAACTCTGCATCAAAGGAAGTAGAGAATGTGATCTTTGTTGATGCATCACTTGGTTTGATCTCTGCAGGGATCTTACCAAACATTTTATTGAACCTTTTGATAAAGTCCAAGACTGATTCTCCATCTCCTCTCTTCAAATTTCCAAATTCAAATATATAGTACAGTAGATCTCTTCTTTCTCCCCAATGTTTCAAAAATACTTCGTCTAATTGTTTGATGCTAGTGATTGAATTAGCTGGCAAATCTTTGAACCATTTCCGGGCTTGGCCATCCAAGCTCTGGACGAAGACTCTAGTCCACACATCCTCCTCTGAAATATTTATGTTTTCTGCATAAGAATAAAATGCTTCAATGTGTTCTTCAGTTGTGTACTCCCCTGCTCCTGTAAACTTCGACATATATTTCTGGTAATCACCCGTTGGCATGGCAGACAGGGGGTTTGGCAAGACAAGTGGGGCATATCTGTTTGCCAAGATCTGTTCCATTCTGGTCAAAGGAGCAGCCATGACAGTCTTGGTGGTTGATACAGATGAGAAACTTGAAGGAGATAAGGGAGGGGACGAGTGACTCGGAGGAGATGATGGAGGAGATGAATTACCTGATTTGGAAATGAATGACTGTCTCACGTCACCCTGAACAGAAGTTTCAGAAGTTGATGGTGTTATCACCCCATAATTTATGGGAATCATCTTATGACTTGGATATTATCTGCATCTGGTAATCTGGTTCACAAATGATATTGCATCCTTCAAATAATTTGTGAAAAAGAAAGTGAAAAAGAAAATGAAAAAGAAAATGAAAAAGAAAAAGAAAAAGAAAAAGAGAAAAGAGGGCAGAAAAGAATTGAAGCAAAGGCCCCATGCAATAATAGCAACTTGGTCATACCTTTTAAGCATGACCAAGTTCTTTTAAATTTTCAATGTTGATAGAATTAGTGAATACCTCTGATCAGACCATCTAATCCTGATTAGATAGCCCCTAGGTTAGAATTAGTGAATACATCTGATCAGACCATCTAATCCTGATCAGGTAGCCCCTAGAAAG
>JZKD02S1742819.1:315059-356750 GCA_000966675.3 Picea glauca
CTTCTTCCAAGTCAACGTTTTATGCACTGGCAACAGGTATGATCTGAATTCAACATTTGAGGGTGAAGAGGTTTTAAACCAGCAATTCCCTGCCCTAGACAACCCTTTGTATTCGGCAATAGATGCTTCATCTATAATTAACTCCTCTCTGCCTATTTTGGCAATCCTGCCATCGTATGAGAGGGCAAATGCTTCAACAATTTGTTGGTGGAAGGTTGTTAATTTCTCACAATATGAGAAAACTCCGACCTGTTTAAAGAATTCTGCAACCTCTGGATGTTCCTCAAAATACCACATGCCATCTATCTCGGACCTTAAAGAAGGACTTGCCTTTGACATGACTCAGTACCAACTATACCTAAAACTGTGGGGAATAAAAATGTTCGGGAGGTAATAGTTCTGAAAATAGGAATACTGTCGATACCACTTATGCAAAAACCAGCAAAATCGGGTGACAAAGCATATGATTAATAACCTCACTAAACACCTTCCCACTCTCGGATGACAAACTAGCTGAGAAATGTCGAAACTTCAGCTTTTCGGGGGCAATTGGATTACTGAAACTTTGACAGAGAACGGTTTCCGATCTTACTTGATAACTCTCCTAAGCTTCTTTGACTCGGGCTGCCTGCTGAACTCGTAGAAATTTCGACAATCGACAGAGAACGCGGGATCGGTATTTTGAAAATGTGCTTTGCTGATAAGATCTCAGGCTTGTGATTATCTTCAGTGATATTCGGGATTCATTACAACTCATTGAGTTTATAGATGAAGGGAAGATCTAGTGATGATGACTGGAGTACTATCACTGAAGTGGAGGGAATCCCACACGATCATACCTGTCAATAACCGCCCTGCATGGATTTGAAATGAATAATATAATGGATAATGCGCAGGTGCTTCGAACCTTTCGAATGAACACCACGAATGAGCATCATCTCCCATGATGTGAGCTTTCGGCGGTTGTATTCCTCATCATTGCGCGGATTTTTTGACATATGGCTCGTGCGAAAGCACGAGCTTTCTTTTTTCCCATTCACAAACTCTCAGTGGTTACCTGCCTCTTGCTTTGACCCTTCATCTGCCGAAAATGAAAACTTTCGGTGGTTAATGAGCACACGGATGGCTCGCCTAAACCACCGAATCCTGTTGTTTTGCCAATTTATTGACCGAACCAAAACCAACATGTCTTTTGGGATTATTTTGAAAAACAGACTCTCTAATCTTATTGCTAGAAATTTAGAAATAAAATTTAGGGACCAACCTATCATCTACTAATCAAATAAAACCAATGATTTATTTGGGGAGTTAACACATGTGATTGACTGGAATGTGATATAGGTGGAACAAGAAGGTGTCCTCCAAGTGCATCCTATGCGCATATTGGACCAGAAAAGAAAACAGCTCCGTAATCGAGCCATAGGACTTGTAAAGGTCCAATGGACCTGGTACAGTCCTGAGGACGTGACATGGGACCATGAAGATGATAGGAAGGAAGTATACCTAAATATTTTTTAAGATTTTAGAAATCTTGTTGATGTTGTGTGAAATTTAAACTGAGGACAGTGCAAAAATAAGGGGAGGGGATTGTAATACACCAAGGACACGCCCAATTGCATTATGAATTGTAATTATGTTTTTTAGGATGGTGAGAAAAGTTTATATAAGATGGTGGACTTATGTGTTTATTAGGACAGAGACCCTAAGTTTTGAAGGCCAAGAGCCTAGTTTTTGTACATGTAATGATGCACATTATTGATATAAAAACATCTCTGCGTGTGGATCGACCACAATGAATGAGTGATGGGGGACTTCACTTCCAAAAAGTTTGGGTAAGGGAGAGGGGGATGAAAGGTTGGGAGAAGGGATAATATTAAGATCTTAAGACCTTGGGGATAATAATTAAATATTATTTCAAAGCTGTGTAAATGCTATGTTTTATCCTAAATTTCTAGTTGGGGGAACGTCTGCAAAATGGGGAGCATGCAGCCCCAGGAAGATAGGTGTCAACCTAGGCGCATGCAGTTAAAACCAGAGAAGAGAGCCTTGTTGGGCGTTCGACCTCCCATTTTCCATCCTCTATCTGAACTAACGGGTGTCCATGATCAACCTATGTTTCGGTGTTTGTTCTGGGGAATTCTTACTTGAACCATTAAGTCTCTACGTGGGATCTCTATACACCCTCATGCATCTCCAAAACCATAACCGTGAACCCATCATGTGTTGCATGGTTGAGAAACCTGAAATTGCCTGAGTCGTGTTGTGCTATCCCATTGGGCAGTTGTGGCTGCACAGTTCCTGACCGTGTGAGGTTGCTACCACTAATTATGCGTTGCTGAGACTTATTGCTGTGTCTTCATTGTGCTAGAATTGGTCAAAAGAATAGGTTGAAAATCCTATGAGCGACACTCTCCAGGTGAGAGAGTGCACAGAGGAAGTGAGAAATCCTGGAAGGGGTCCTATAGCTTCCAGAGAGCTTGGAGAATTCTGGTCCGGTCTATTGTTGAAGCCCAAGGCAAGAAAGGTTTAGCAATTGAAGGACTGTCCAGGTGACATTGAAGGTGTATAGTCCTGGGGTGGGACAGAAATGTGGGGAATGAGGGTATGTGAGTAGTGGGCGTAAGTGACTCTTGGGAGAGAATCCTTCCTCTGTAACTGTGTATCTTTTGTTGACCTTGCCTAGCCTAGGATTCCCTGCCCAGTGGAGCTTAGTCCCAGCTTGGGGGTGACCTATTGTTGAGAGTGATGAGCAGTGCAGTCTAAGGCTGGGAGGTTCATGGAAGGTCTGCATGAAGTTGGTGGAATTACTACAGTTTCAAAGATAAGTATCATTTTGTGCTTAATATTATGTTTTGAATGCCTGTGATGCTTATATGTTATCATGTATTCTCTTGCGCATATGAATTATTGTCAATTTCCTTGATGATGTATATTAGTAGTAATCTTGTGCTTACTTTGTATTGTTTATAAAAATCTGTTAATTAGATTTAATATGTATGTTATATATATATATATATATAAATATGAGAATGTTTCGCGTAGTAGCATTGGTCGACAAGTGGGTTGATGGATGGGGATGTTATAGATAAAGAGAACTGTCATTATTTGAGGAAGGTCTTCCTAAAGTGCAGAAAGTTTGGTCTCTCCCTAAACCCTAAGAAATCTATGTTTGCTATGAAAGACGGAAAATTATTGGGGCATATTGTGATAGTTGAGGGGGTAATAATTGATCCAAGCAGAGTAGGGATCATCCAGATCTTACCTTTTCCCATATCTAAGAAAGAGGTTCAGTCTTTCTTGGGTAAAATAAACTTTCTGAGAAGGTTCATTTCTAATTTTGTTGATATGGTTAAGCACATTACAACCATGATTAGAAAAGGAAGCGAGGTGAAATGGACTGTTGATTCTAGAAATTCTTTTAACCAAATCAAAAGAGATTTGACTGAAGCACCTGTGCTCATCATCCCTAACTATTCTAAGGAATTTTGGATATTTTATTTTGCCTCATCTGATACATTGGTTGTTTTTTTTCTACAGAGAAATACACAGGGGTTAGAGAAGCCTATCTCCTTTTTCAGTAGAGCATTGAGGGATGTAGAAATGAGATATGATATCATGGAGAAGTAGGAATATGCTTTGGTGAAAGCCCTTAAGGATTTCAGAGTCTATGTTTTGCATTCAAAGATTATTTCTTATGTCCCCTCAGCCTCAGTAAAAGAGATATTGATCCAGCCTGACATAGATGGGAAGAGAAGCAAATGGATTGCCAAAATTTTAGAATTTGACCTCAAACTAAATCCCACTAAGTTGGTGAAAGGCCAGGGTTTAGCCATGATACTGGCTTAATAAAATTGCAAGGATTTGGGGGTTAATTTCATGAACATATCTTCAGAAAATTAGCAAACTGAGATTGTTGATAAAGACTCTCATGTCAGCCTCAACTTAGCAGAATGCATTTGGTATAAAGACATCATATATTTTATGCAGAAGTTGCGGCCTCCTGATGGCTTGGACAAGAAAAAGGTAAGAGATTTGAAACTCAAAGAAATCAAATATTGTCGCATTGATCAGGTTTTGTACTAGAAGGATCCTCTAGGGGTTCTTGTAAGATGTCTAGACCCATGGGAAGCCCAAAAGGATATGACTAATTTTCATGAAAACTTATGTGGGGGACATCATTTTTGGAGGACCACATCTTATAAAATCCTCAGAGTTGGGTATTTCTGGCCCAGCCTTTTTACTGATGTTTGCGGAAATATTAGAGCTTGTGTCAAATGGAAAAAATTTTCTGGAAAGAAGCAGCTCAAATATTTTCCTTTGAAACCTGTGGTAGTTTCTGGATCTTTTCAACAGTGGGGTATTGACTTCATTGGGGAAATCCACCCATCCTCAAGTGGTTAGCACAGGTGGATTTTGACTACCGTTGAGTGCCTCCCACAAAGTTATCACTAGCTTCCTTGAAGATATCATGTCCAGATTTGGCTATCCAAGCAGGATGTTTACTGACAATGCTGCCTCCATCAAAGTTGAACCATTGATCAATTTATGTGAACTATGTGGGATTAAATTAATCCATTCTACTCATTACCCTCAGGGAAATGGTTTAGCAGAGTCCTCTAACAAGAGCCTCATAAATATCATCAAGAAGTTGTGAGAAGACAACAAGAAAGCCTGGGACCCAAAGCTGAAATTTGCATTATGGGCTAACTAGGTCACAACGAAGAGGTCACTGGGTGTTTCCCTATTTTAGATTGTGTATGGGTTGGAGGTTATTTTTCCTACTTAGTTTACCTTTCCTGTCAAGAAATTCCTCCAGGACTACCAAGGAGAGGTTGATGACATGGTCAGGAGGATACAACAACTAGTAGAAGTACAACAGTCTAAAGAGAAGCTACTTGATAAAGATCAGGATCACCAACAGAGAATAAAATGATCCTTTTAGAATAGGGAAATCAAGAAACAATTCCAACTAGGATATCTGGTGCTCAAGTGGGATGCCCCCAAGAAATACAAAGGCAAACATGGTAAATTTGAAGCCTTATGGATTGGTCCTTTCAAGATTTCTGAAGTATTTTCAAATAGCATCTATGAGTTGCAGAGCTTGGAGGACTCTGAATTTTTTTGGGGCATTGTCAATGGGCACTTTCTAAAGAAATATTTTGTTTAAGACATGATTGGCTTTCCACCATTGTAATTACCATTTTCTTTTTATCTTCGGTATTGAATAGTGACTCCATAACCCAAAAGATAAGGCACTGGAACTGTGCATTATTGGTAGCTCAGAGGGAGCATGTCATCCCTTGTGGAGACAAATGTTATCACACAAAACAACATGAATGGAGGTGAGCAGGTGCAGTCAACAACGATCGAGATCCCATGTGCATGTTCGATGTGGCATTATCTCTAAGCACAGATGGAAGGACTCCAAGGTTGGTAGGCGGGTAAAGTTTGGCGCGGGCACTAGAGTAGCTGGCATGCTCAGATCTCAGCTCCTATCCATATCAATGGCCTCAAATCGTTTCGGGGCCTCAACATGCTCGGGTGATAAAAATACTTGAGCAGGCCAAAATCCAAACCATTGTTTTGTGTAGTGGAAACGTGGTGGAAGAAGATGCGTTTCAGGCCCGAAAGCGGTGTGGGCATAAACCATTTCTCACGGCCCTGAAATCATGTGCATATTTAATATTGTATCTAGTAGTGACATGTGGATGCTTGATAGTCATCCCTCCATGCTCCAATCCCGAGGAGGGGTCAACCAATGAATGAGGATTGAATTTTTTGGCCACCTTCTTATTCAATGCCGAATCGAGTTGCGACAAGTGGTCTTCCGCTAGTTGTCCATCCATGCTCTGATCCCGATGAAGATCCAGTTAATGAAGCATGGACCGGTAGTTGAAACCTTAGCTCAGTCCATAAATGGGAAGCATGGAAATTATGGCTGAGGATACAGAGTTGTCATCCCAAGGTACAACCATGGAAGGTTTTCCTACAGGCCCATATTGAACCAGGTTTGCATCTGACAAAGAGGAAACATGCACACTCTGATAGAAGTCTGCATAGTCACAAAGATTTGATTGAGATTTCCAGATCACACTTCTGGAAATTGTAGGCTAATATGAGTATAAATATATTAGTTCAATATTTTTTGTGGTCAAATGGTTGAGTAGAGCTCCCTACTGTGTAATGTTTGATGCTAGAATGGTTCTATGCTTATGTATATGATTTGAGACTTTCGCATTAATAGAATTCAAATTATTTAATATCTTTGTGTAAATTTTTTTGAAACCCTCACGTATGGAGGATCAAGTCAAGGGTTGTAGATGTATTGTAATATTGGTTTGATTATAATGTTGTTGTGACCTGTTCCAGTACTTTACCTTTGTTATATTATTTCCCATTATGCTGAAATGCTCATGCATGGAAGATCTAGATGAGTTGTTGTGACTTGAGGTTAGCTCACCCCCTATCACTTCCTTGCAAAGGAAGGACAAGAAGTTTTAGTGGACAGAAGATTGTGAGAAAATATTTCAGTGATTGAAGCAACTGTTAACCAGTGCTCCAATTCTGAGGATCACAGATCCAAATCAATATTTCGTCGTATGCACTGATGCAAGAAAAGAAGGACTGGGAGGATTCCTCAGTCAAAATGGATTCGCAATTGGTTATGAATCAAGAAATTTTAAAGAGCATGAAAGGAACTACGCAACTCATGATTTCGAGTTAGCGGCCATTGTTCATGCTCTGAGGAAATGGAGACATTACCTCATGGGAAGGATGTTTGAATTGAGAACAAACCATAATGGTCTGAAGTATTTGTTTGATCAACCAACCTTGAATGCTAGGCAGAGTAGGTGGTTAGAATTTCTCTGTGAGCACAATTTTAATATCAAGCATATAAAAGAGAAAGAGAATAAATTTGTTGATGCACTTAGCAGGAGAGTACACTAATTACATGCTATAGCCATTAGCATGTATCAAACCGATATAAAGAGCATAGTTTTGGAAGTTGCAAGCGCAGACTTGCAGTACAGGGAATTGGTAGCGAAGCTACAGCAAGATAAGACGCCGCAAGGAGTGGAATATTATAAGTTAGAGACTAATGGAATACTTTTGTAGAAGAATAGAGTTTATATACCGAATGTCTAGGATTTGAAACTTGTTATTCTGAGAGAAATGCATAACGTTCCTTATGCTGGACACCCTGGATATCAGAAGACTGTGGCAGCAGTCAAGAGCCATTAATTTTGGCCAAGTATCAAGAAAGATATTGCATAATACATTGTCATATGTATGGAATGCCAAATGGTTAAAGTTGAGCATAGGCACCCAACTAGATTGTTGCAACCTTTACCCATTCCTGAGTGGAAGTGGGAAGTGGTGACAATGGATTTGATCACAAGATTTCCCAGAACATGCAAGCAACATGATTCAATTATGGTAGTGGTGGAAAATCTTACAAAAGCTTCCTATTTCATTCTATTAAAGGCTAATGAGAAGGAAATGGAGGTTGTTGATAGTTTTATGAAGGAAGTGGCACAATTACACGAAATTCCCAAGACAATTGTGTCTAACAAAGACCCGAAATTTACCTCAAATTTATGGAAATATTTATTCAAGGGATTCATAACGAATATGAATTTTAGTACAACCTATCATCTTGAGTCAGAAGGGCAGATGGAGTGGGTGAATCGAGTGATAGAAGACATACTAAGGATGTATGTGATGGACAAACCATCGAAATGGGAAAACTACCTACACTTGGTAGAATTCACCTGCAACAATGGGTATCGAGCATCATTGAAGATGAGCCCATTTGAAGAACTTTATGGAAGAAAGTGAAATACTCTAGTAAGTTGGGATAACCCAACTGATAGAGTGGTAGTTGGGCCAGAGTTGCTCAAGGAAATGGAAGAGAAAATGTTGAAAATTAAGAAGAATTTGAAAGCTTCCCAAGACATGCAGAAACGTTATGCTGATAAAAATAGAACCCACAGAGAGTTTAAAGTGGGAGATCATGTTTTTCTAAAAGTAAAAGCCAATAGAAGTTCCCTGAGGCTGGGAAACTATTCCAAGTTGGTATCTAGGTTTTGTGGGCCATTTGAAATCCTAGAAAGGATTGTGCCAGTTGCATATATGCTTACATTACCTGCATCGATGACTGTACATAATGTGTTTCATGTTTCGTTACTTAATAAATATATACCTGATCCTAATCACGTGATTGACTGGAATGTGATCCAGGTGGAACAAGAAGGTGTCCTGGAAGTGCATTCTGTGTGTATATTGGACCAGAAAAGAAAACAGCTCCAGAATTGTGCCATAGGACTTGTAAAGGTCTAGTGGACCTGGTACAGTCCTGAGGACGCGACATTGGACCATGAAGATGCTATGCAGGAAGAATACCTAAATATTTTTTAAGATTTTGGAAATCTTGTTGATGTTGTGTGAAAGTTGCACTGAGGACAATGCAAAAATAAGGGGAGGGTATTGTAATACCCCAAGGACACACCCAATTGCATTATGAATTGTAATTATGTTTTTTAGGATGGTGAGCAAGTTTATATAAGCTGGTGGACTTATGTGTTTATTGGGCCACAATGCCTAAGTTTTGAAGGCCAAGAGCCTGGTTTTTGTACATGTAATGATGCACATTATTGATATAAAAACATCTCTACGTGTGGACTGACCATGATGAATGAGTGATGGGTGACTATGCTTCCACAAAGTTTGGGTAAGTTAGAGGGGGATGAAAGGTTGGGAGAACAGATAATATTAAGATCTTAAGACCTTGGGGATAATAATTAAATATTATTTCAAAGCTGTGTAAATGTTATGTTTTATCCTAAGTTCCTAGTTGGGGGAACGTGTGCAAAATGGGGAGCATGCAGCCCCAGGGAGATAGGTGTTAACCTTGGTGCATGCAGTTAAAACCAGAGAAAGGAGTCGTGTTGGGCGTTCGAACTCCCATTTTCCATCCTCTATCTGAACTCGTGGGTGTCCATTATCGACCTCTATTTCAGTGTTTGTTCTGGGGAATTCTTACTTGAACCATTAAGTCTCTACGTGGGATCTCTGTACACCCTCACGCATCTATGAAACCATAACTGTGAACCCGTTCTGTGTTGCATGGTTGAGAAACCCAAAATTCCCTGAGTCGTGTTGTGCTATCCCAGTGGGCTGTTGTGGCCACGTAGTTCCTGACCGTGTGAGGTTGTCGCCACTAATTATGTGTTGCTAAGACTTATTGTTGTGTCCTCACTGTGCAGAAATTGGTCAAAATAACAGGTTGACAAGCCTATGAGTGACTCTCTCCAGGTGAGAGAGTGCACAGAGGAAGTGAGAAATCCTGGAAGGGGTCCTGTGGCTGCCACGGATCTCGGATAATTCCAGTTCGGTCTATTGCTGAAGCCCAAGGAAAGAAAGGTTTAGCAGCTAAAGGACTGTTTGGGTGACAGTGAAGGTGTATAGTCCCGGGGTGGGACAGAAATGTGGGGAATGAGGGTATGTGAGTAGTGGGAATAAGTGACTCCTGGGAAAGAATCCTTCCTCTGTAACTGTGTATCTTTTGTTGACCTTGCCTAGCCTAGGATTCCCTGCCCGATGGAGCTTAGTCCCAGCTTGGGGGTGACCTATTGTTGAGAGTGATGAGCAGTGTGGTCTAAGGCTAGGAGGTTCCTGGAAGGTCTGCACGAAGTTGGTGGAATTACTACAGTTTCAAAGATAATTATCATTTTTTGCTTAATATTATGTTTTGCATGCCTATGATGCTTATATGTTATCATGTATTCTGTTGTGCATATGAATTATTGTTAATTTCCTTAATGATGTATATTAGCAGTAATCTTGTGCTTACTCTGTATTGTTTATAACAATATGTTAATTAGATTTAATATGCATGTTATATATATAAGTATGAGAATGTTCTGTGTAGTAGCATTGCCCAACAAGTGGGTTGATGGACGAGGATATTACAAATAAAGAGCACTGTCATCATTTGAGGAAGGTCTTCCTGAAGTGTAGAAGCTTTGGTCTCTCCCTAAACCCTAATAAATCTGTGTTTTCTATGAAAGAGGGAATATTATTGGGGCATATTGTGACAGTTGAGGGGGTAAGAATTGATCCAAGCAGAGTAGGGATAATCCAGATCTTACCTTTTCCCATATATAAGAAAGAGTTTCAGTCTTTCTTGGGTAAAATAAACTTTTTGAGAAGGTTCATTTCTAATATTGTGTTTATGGTTAAGCACATTACAACCATGATTAGAAAAGGAAGCGAGGTGAAATGGACTATTGAGTCCAGAAATTCTTTTAACCAAATCAAAAAAGATTTGACTGAAGCACCTGTGCTCATCAGCCCTGACTATTCTAAGTAATTTCTGATATTTTATTTTTCCTCATCTGATACATTGGTTGTTGTTTTTCTACAGATAAATACACAGGGGTTAGAGAAGCCTATTTCCTTTTTCAGTAGAGCATTGAGGGATGCAGAAATGAGATATGATATCATGGAGAAGTAGGAATATGCTTTGGTGAAAGCCCTCAAGTCTTTCAGAGTCTATGTTTTGCATTCAAAGATTATTTCTTATGTCCCCTCAGCCTGAGTAAAAGAGATATTGATACAACCTGACATAGACAAGAAGAGAAGCAAATGGATTGCCAAAATTTTGGAATTTGACCTCGAACTAAATCCCACTAAGTTGGTGAAAGGCCAAGGTTTAGCCATGATACTGGCTAAATCAAATTGCAAGGATTTGGGGGTTAATTTCATGAACATATCTTCAGAAAATCAACAAACTGAGATTGTTGTTAAAGACTCTCATGTCAGGCTGAACTTAGAAGAATGCATCTGGTATAAAGACATCATATATTTTATGCAGAAGTTGCGGCCTCCTGATGACTTGCACAAGAAAAAGGTAAGAGATTTGAAACTCAAAGAAATCAAATATTGTCTCATTGATCAGGTTTTGTATTGGAAGGATCCTCTGGGGGTTCTCTTAAGATGTCCAAACCCACAGGAAGCCCAAAACGATATGACTGATTTTCATGACAACTTATGTGGGGGACATCATTTTTGGAGGACCACATCTTATCAAATCCTCAGAGTTGGGTATTTATGGCCCATCCTTTTTACTGATGTTTGCAGAAATATTAGAGCTTGTGTCAAATGGCAAAAATTTTCTAGAAAGAAGTAGCTCAAATATTTTTGTTTGAAACCTATGGTAGTTTTTGGACCTTTTCAATAGTGGGGTCTTGACTTCATTGGGGAAATCCACCCATCCTCAAGTGGTCAGCATAGGTGGATTTTGACTACCACTGATTATTTCACCAAATGGATAGAATCCATCCCTATAATGAGTGCCTCCCACAAAGTAATCATTAGCTTCCTTGAAGATATCATGTCCAGATTTGGTTGTCCAAGCAGGATTTTTACTTACAATGTTGCCTCCATCAAAGCTGAACGATTGATCAAGCTATGTGAACTATGTGGGGTTACATTAATCCATTCTACCCCCTACTAACCTCAGGGAAATGGTTTAGCAGAGTCCTCTAACAAGAGCCTCATAAATATCATCAAGAAGTTGTGAGAAGACAACAAGAAAGCCTCGGAACCGAAGCTGAAATTTGCATTATGGGATGATAGGGTCACAACGAAGAGGTCACTTGGTGTTTCCCTATTTTAGATTGTGTATGGGGTGGAGGCTATTTTTCCTACTCAGCTTACCTTTCCTGTGGAAAAATTCCTCCAGGACTACCAAGGATAGCTTGATGATATGGTCAGAAGGATACAACAGTTGGTAGAAGTACAACAGGCTAAAAAGAAGCTACTTGATAAAGATCAGGATCACCAGCAGAGAATAAAATGATTCTTTGACAAGAGGGCAAGCAAGGAACAATTACAGCTGGGAGATCTGGTGCTCAAGTGCGATGCCCCCAAGAAATACAAAGGCAAAAATGGTAAATTTGAAGCCTTATGGATTGGTCCTTTAAAGATTTTTGAAGTATTTTCAAATAGCACCTATGAGTTGCAGAGCTTGGAGGACTCTGAATCTTTTTGGGGCCTTGTCAATGGGCACTTTCTGAAGAAATATTTTGTTTAAGAAATGATTGGATTTCCACCATTGTAATTACTACTTTCTTTTTATTTTCGGTATTGAATAGTGACTCCATAACCCAAAAGATAAGGCACTGGAACTGCGTGTTCTTGGCAGCTCGGAGGGAGCATGTCATCCCATGTGGAGACAAATGTTATCACACAAAACAGCATGAAAGGAGGTGAGCAGGTGTAGTCAACAATGATCGAGATCCCCTGTGTAGTTTCGATGTGGAATTATCTCTAAGCACAGATGGAAGGACTCCAAGGTTTGTAGGTGGGTAAAGGTTTGGTGGGGGCGCTAGAGCATCTGGTGTGCCCAGATCTCATCTCCTATCCATATCAGTGGCCTCAAATCATTTCGAGGTCACAACATGCTCGAGTGATAAAAATACTTGAGCGGACCGAAATCCAAACCACTATTTTGCGTGGTGGAAACGTGGTAGAAGAGGATGTGTTTCAGGCCTAAAAGCGGTGTGGGAATAAACCATTTCCCGCGGCCCTGAAATCATGTGCAAATTTTATATCATATCCATTATGAATTGTAATTATGTTTTTTAAGATGGTCACCCAAGTTTATATAAGTTGGTGGACTTATGTGTTTATTAGGCCAGAGAGCCTAAGATTTGAAGGCCAAGAGCCTGGTTTTCGTACATGTAATGATGCACATTATTGATATAAAAACATCTATGCATGTGGACCAACCACGATGAATGAGTGATGGGGGACTACGCTTCCACAAATTTTAGGTAAGGGAGAAGGGGATGAAAGGTTGGGAGAAGCGATAATAATAAGATCTTAAGACCTTGGGGATAATAATTAAATATTATTTCAAAGATGTGTAAATTTTATGTTTTATCCTAAGTTCGTAGTTGGGGGAACGTGTGCAAAATGGGGAGCATGCAACCCTAGGGAGATAGGTGTCAACCTGGGTGCATGCAGTTAAAACCAAAGAAGGGAGCCGTGTTGGGTGTTCGACCTCCCATTTTCCATCCTCTGTCTGAACTTACGGGTGTCCATGATCGACCTCTGTTTCAGTGTTTGTTCTAGGGAATTCTTACCTGAACCATTAAGTCTCTACGTGGGATCTCTGTACACCCTCACGCATCTCTGAAACTAGAACCATGAACCTATCCTGTGTTGCATGTTTGTGAAACCCAAAATTGCCTGAGTCGTGTTGTGCTATCCCAGTGGGTTGTTGTGGCCACGCAGTTCCTGACCATGTGAGCTTGCTTCCAATGATTGTGCATTGTTAAGCCTTATTGTTGTGTCCTCATTGTGCTGGAATTGATCAAAAGAACAAGTTGACAAGCCTATGAGCGACTCTATCTAGGTGAGAGAGTGCACAAAGGAAGTGAGAAATCCTAGAAGGGGTCCTGTAGATGCCACAGAGCTCAGAGACTTTCGGTCCGGTCTATTGTTGAAGCCCAAGGGAAGAAAGGCTTAGCAGCCAAAGGACTTTCTAGGTGACAATGAAGGTGTATAGTCCTGGGGTGGGACAGAAATGTGGGGAATGAGGGTATGTGATTAGTGGGCGTAAGTGACTCCTGGGAGAGAATTCTTCCTCTGTAACTGTGTATCTTTCGTGGACCTTGCCTAGCCTAGTATTCCCTTCCTGGTGGAGCTTAGTCCCAGCTTGGGGGTGACCTATTGTTGAGAGTGATGAGCAGTGCAATCTAAGGCTGGGAGGTTCGTAGACGGTCCGCACGAAGTTGGTGGAATTACTACAGTTTCAAAGATCAGTATCATTTTGTGTTTAATATTATGTTTTGCATGGCGATGATGGTTATATGTTATTTGTATTTTGTTGTGCATATGAATTATTGTTAATTTCCTTAATGACATATATTAGCAGTACTCTTGTGCTTACTCTGTATTGTTTATAGCAATCTGTTAAATAGATTTAATATGCATGTTATATATATAAGTATGAGAATGTTCCACATAGTAGCGTTGCACGACAAGTGTGTGGATGGATGGGGATGTTATAGATAAAGGGCATTGTCGTCATTTGAGGAAGGTCTTCCTAAAGTGCAGAAGGTTTGGTCTCTCCCTAAACCCTAAGAAATCTGTGTTTGCTATGAAAGAGGGAAAATTATTGGGACATATTGTGACAGCTGAGGAGGTAATAATTGATCCAAGCAGAGTAGGGATCATCCGGATCTTACCTTTTCCCATATCTAAGAAAGAGGTTCAGTCTTTCTTGGGTAAAATAAACTTTCTGAGAAGGTTCATTTCTAATTTTTTTGATATGGTTAAGCACATTACAACCATGATTACAAAAGGAAGCGAGGTGAAATGGAATGTTGATTCCATAAATTCTTTTAACCAAATCAAAAGAGATTTGACTGAAGCACCTGTGCTCATCAGCCCTGACTATTCTAAGGAATTTATGATATTTTATTTTGCCTCATCTAATACATTGGTTGTTTTTCTACAGAGAAATACATAGGGGTTAGAGAAGCCTATTTCCTTTTTCAGTAGAGCATTGAGGGATGCAGAAATGAGATATGATATCATGGAGAAGTAGGAATATGCTTTGGTGAAGTCCCTCAAGGCTTTCAGAGTCTATGTTTTTCATTCAAAGATTATTTCTTATGTCCCCTCAGCCTGAGTAAAAGAGATATTGATCCAGCCTGACATAGACGGGAAGAGAAGCAAATGGATTTCCAAAATTTTGGAATTTGACCTCGAACTAAATCCCACTAAGTTGGTGAAAGGACAAGGTTTAGCCATGATACTGTCTTAATCAAATTGCAAAGATATGGGGGTTAGTTTCATGAACATATCTTCAGAAAATCAGCAAACTGAGATTGTTGATAAAGACTCTCATGTCAGCCTGAACTTAGCAGAATGAATCTGGTATAAAGACATCATATATTTTATGCAGAAGTTGCGACCTCCTGATGGCTTCGACAAGAAAAAGGTAAGATATTTGAAACTCAAAAAAATCAAATATTGTCTCATTGATTAAGTTTTGTATTGGAAGGATCCTCTGGGGGTTCTCTTAAGATGTCCAGACCCACGAGAAGCCCAAAACGATATGACTGATTTTCATGACAACTTATGTGGGGGACATCATTTTTGGAGGACCACATCTTATAAAATCCTTAGAGTTGGGTATTTCTGGCCCATCCTTTTTACTGATGTTTGCGGAAAGATTAGAGCTTGTGTCAAATGGAAAAAAAATTCTGGAAAGAAGTAGCTCAAATATTTTCCTTTGAAACCTGTGGTAGTTTCTGGACCTTTTCAACAATGGGGTCTTGACTTCATTGGGGAAATCCACCCATCCTAAAGTGCTCAACATAGGTGGATTTTGACTGCCACTGATTATTTCACCAAATGGTTAGAAGCCATCCCTACAATGAGTGCCTCCCACAAAGTAATCATTAGCTTCCTTGAAGATATTGTGTCCAGATTTGATTGTCCAAGCAAGATTTTTACTGACAATGTTTCCTCCATCAAAGTTGAACCATTTATCAAGCTATGTGAGTTGTGTGGGATTACATGAATCCATTCTAATCCCTACTACCCTCAGGGAAATGGTTTAGCAGAGTCCTGTAACAAGAGCCTAATAAATATCATCAAGAAGTTGTGAGAAGACAACAAAAAAGCCTGGGACCCGAAGCTAAAATTTGCATTATGAGATGACAGGGTCACAACGAAGAGGTCACTGGGTGTTTCCCTATTTTAGATTGTGTATGGGGTGGAGGCTATTTTTCCTACTCAACTTACATTTCCTGTGGAAAAATTCCTCCATGACTACCAAGGAGAGCTTGATGATATGGTCAGGAGGATACAACAACTGGTAGAAGTACAACAGGCTAAAGAGAAGCTACTTGATAAAGATCAGGATCTCTAGTAGAGAATAAAACAATCCTTTGACAAGAGGGAAAGAAAGGAACAATTCCAGTTGGGGGATTTGGTGCTCAAGTGGGATTCCCCCAAGAAATACAAAGGAAAACATGGTAAATTTGAAGCCTTATGGATTGGTCCTTTCAAGATTTCTGAAGTATTTTCAAATAACACCTATGAGTTTCAGAGATTGGAGGACACTGAAGTATTTTGGGGCCTTGTCAATGGGCACTTTCTGAAGAAATATTTTTTTTAAGCTATGATTGGCTTTCCACCATTGTAATTACCACTTTCTTTTTATTTCCGGTATTATATAGTGACTCCATAACCCAAAAGATAAGGCACTGGAACTGTGCGTTCTTGGCAGTTCGGAGGGAGAATGTCATCCCCTATGGAGACAAATGTTATCACACAAAACAGCATGAATGAAGGTGAGCAGGTGCAGTCAACAACGATCGATATCCCCTGTGTAGTTTCGATGTGGCGTTATCTCTAAGCACAGATGGAAGGACTCCAAGGTTGGTAGGCAGATAAAAGTTTAGCAAGTGCGCTAGAGTAGTTAGCATGCCTAGATCTAATCTCCTATCCATATCAATGGCCTCAAATCGTTTTAGGGCCACAACATGCTCGGGTGATAAAAATACTTGAGCGGACCGAAATCCAAACCACTGTTTTGTGTGGTGGAAACGTGGTGGAAGAGGATGTGTTTCAGGCCTGAAAGCGATGTGGGCCTAAACTTTTTCCCCCGGCCCTGAAATCATGTGCACATTTAATATCGTATCCAGTAGCGACATGTGGCTACTCGATAGTCATCCCTCCGCACTCCAATCCCGAGGAGGGGTCAACCAATGAATGAGGATTGAATTTTGTGGTCAACTGCTTATTCAATGCCAAATTGAATTGCGACAAGTGGTCTTCCGCTAGTCGTCCAGCCATGCTCTGATCCTGATGAAGATCCAGTTAATGAAGCACGGACCGGTAGTTGAAACCTTAGCTCAGTCCATAAATGGGAAGAATGGAAATTATGGCTGAGGAGACAGAGTTGTTAGACCAAGGTACAACCATGGAAGGTTTTCCTACAGGCCCATATTGAACCAGGTTTGCGTCTGACAAAGAGGAAACATGCACACTCTGACATAAGTCTTCATAGTCGCAAAGATTTGATTGAGATTTCCATATCACACTTCTGGCAGTTGTAGGCTGATCTGAGTATAAATAGATTAGTTCAATATTTTGTTAAGGTGGTCGAATGGTTGAGTAGAGCTCCCTACTGTGTAATGTTTGATGCTAGAACTGTTCTCTAGTTATGTATATGATTTGAGACTTTTGCATTAATGGAATTCAAATTCTTTAATATATTTGTGTAAATTGTTCTGAAACACTTGCGCATGGAGGATCTAGTCGAGGGTTGTAGATGTATTGTAATGCAGGTTTGATTAGAATGTTGTTGTGACCTATTCCATTACTTTCCCTTTGTTATCTTATTTTCCCTTATGCTGAAATTCTCGTGCATGGAAGATCAAGATGAGTTGTTGTAGTCATATGATAATGTAGGTTTGATTATTATGATGATGTGACATATTTCAGTGTCTGAAACTTATTTTTAAGAGTGCTCTTGTGCCTAAGTTTTTCTTCACCAAGATACTTGAAATCTGGATGCGCATGGCAGACTTGTTAACCTCTCTCACTAAGTCTTCCTTATGCTCACCCTTAAGCTCAAATCACTGACTAAAGTTAATGAGGACCTCATTTCCCTATGCATTTCTTGTCCAGTTTTTTTGTTAAAATCTTTCTTGTACTGAGTTTTGTCCATTTGACCTCCACTCATAAAACCAACATTCACCAAACATTTTGATGGTTACTAGGCTTATCCTCTTTCAATCTGAGGGTGACTCTCAGTGCTAACACGGACGACGAAATATATCGAATATCAATAATGTGAGCCTCAGTAAGGAGTGGTTGAGAGGGCTCAATCCAAGACGTTTGGCATACTATGGCCAAGGTTTGGAGAAACTAAGGTAGAGTTGGGAAACGATGAGTGTAGTGGACATATTCTAAATAGATGGCATAAGAAAATTTGGTTTGCATCCCTTTACTTCCTATAGTGGGGGGCGTTGTAGTAGTACTAGATGTGCGAAGCGGCGAGCGATGTGGTTTCTTGAGGGATTTGGATCAGATTGCGTAACTCGGGAAGAGAAGGACATCTATTAGGGGGGTGTCCCTCTCTTTCGCAAAGTGCGCAAGGAGGTTGAAATCAGGGAAGAAGTGGAGTGGTGGGATCTTTATTCCTTTGTATTCCCCCAACTGTAGCCGTGGTGCTGGAGATTGGGGGTGAGGGTGGCATGTCCAGAGTTAGTACTAGAATATGCATCAGGATTCCCTTTGATTTAGGAGGGAGGGATGGTTGAGGAACCATCACGGGTGGGTGTAGATACCAGACCAGGATGGCGAGCACCATGTTGGTAAGGGTGAGCATCGTGAATACCTGAAATTCTTGTACTCCCGACAGAGGGTAGAATAAGGGAATTTGAGTGATGGCTTGGGGAATTGTTTCCCAAACTGGGATTTTCCCCTAGGGGAGGGGGAAGTCGAGGATAATTGGTGCAGTCGAGTTATCAAGTAATCCCTAAGATAAAATTTCTTCAAATGGTGGGACATCGAGGTGAGGAGAGGCTTTAGTGGGAGGGATGGTGTCTCCAATGTCATTTCCATTAGAAGATATGACACACACTTGTGTTGAAGGGTGTATGAGAGGTGGTTCTCCATGGTATGCCCCCAGCAAGGATGGGTCCTTAAAAACTATGGGGCCCATATCCATGAGGGAATAAGATTCAGAACTAGTGCGAACAATAGGAAAGATGTTATCGATGTTGGGGGAGTGGTTAGGATGATAATGTGAAACTTGGTCGATAGTGATGATTTTCCCGTTGTGGGGGAACATCATTGTTCGAAACAAGCCACTTCCTTCATAGCATCCATGTAGCTACGTCCAAAAAATATATTGTAATAGAGTAGGGATTTGATAACCTCAAAGTCAATGACGATGTTTTTTCCCCTAAATTCAATGGGGACATTTTGAAATATCCCTTCAGGGGAGGATGGTTGACCATCATAATCTCTTAAAGTAATCGTAGATGGTACTTGCTTAGGGGAGACACATTTCTTCCATACTGTTTTGGACATTATGCATGTGGATGCACCTTCATCAATGATACACTGATGAACCATGATGTTCTGAACTTGACTGGTATCTAGAAAGATACCAAAGCGGGGAGATGAGGTTCCCCACTATCTAGATAAAATGTGAGGAGTCTAGTATCATCTTGGTCGAATTCCCCCAAGGAAAAAAGTAAGGTTTTTTGTGGATTTGGATAGGTTTGGAGGACCTCTAATATAGACATGGCTGGAGGATATTGCGCCAAGTCATCGACCAAACTGCAATTCTGTGTTTCCGTAGCCTGAGGATTGTTGACATTCCGTCGTAATGGAATGCGAACGATACAAATGGTGGGTTCAGTGTTAGGGTGCAGAATCATCAAGGGGTATCCAGCTGTAGCTGGAGATGATTTCTAAGTGGTGGGGGTAGATTCAGGCGGCATTTTGTGTTGACGACCGTGAGTTTGCAGAATAATTTCTTATTCTCTAGTGAGGAGGATATTATGATCTGTCGGATTTCCAGGGTTTTGATACTGTCTCATTTTTGTTGGGGCAGGATGTAGGTCTTGTTGGGTATTCATTATACCTTGGTGTGGAATAGGGTTTTTCAACACAGATAGGGGTGGTTGTTACAAATACTTTTGTGGGGCCTACTTAAGGGCAGGCGACGCTAGAGGACGTGGCGCGTTCATGGATTATTTCATCTGTTTGAAGTCAGAAATTTAGGGGCAATGATGAGTATAATGTCCATGCTCACCGCAAAGAGTGCAAGGGAAGTTTGTTTGGAGGTTGTTGTTTTTGTTCCTCCCTTGGCGTTTGTTTTTATTATCCCCTTGGGAGTTCTGGTTACCCTGATTCTGGTTGCCCCCAGTGGTTGGTTTTGTTGGGGGTTATTTCCTCTTGGTCCTGGGTTATCATTGTTTCATTTTTTTTCCTTTCTTCTTGGAATTATTCAACTAATGGGACGGATTTTCCATATTCAACTACTCAAAAGTATGAAATTGTTGAAAAGGAGAGGGATGAAAAAAGTTAACACTGACGTGTGGTTGTCCATGTGGAGGAGCAATCATTTGTGAAGGACCAGGAAATGGAAAATGCAGATTGTTTAGTGGAAATGATCCATAGGGAACATAGGAAGGTGAAACACTTTCAATAGTGCCTAGGTTATATGCTAAGGTAGAGGGAGAACCTGAACTTGGTTGAGAAGTCAGATGCATGATGGGTGTTGGTGAGGGACCACTCATGGGTGGAGGGGGAGAAATAGGATATGGTTGTTGGTAAGGGAGAGGAGGGTAATAATATGGTCCTCCATATATCGGCAGTTATTGGGGTTTGTCATACATAGGTGGTGGTTGGATGTATGGTTTTTGGTTTTTTGTGGTACCAATCAACCCATTCGCCATGTGATACATCCTACGTTTGTCCTGACTAAATGGTACAAGTCTTGGTGCATCAAGTATTAATGTGTATAAGTAACTTGACTGAGCATAAATGAGGTTGAATTCTTGATCCTTGTTGATGGATTCCTCTTTAGATTGGGGGAAGGTGGATGCCACATCTTTGCAAAGTATAGAGACAAGTGATTTTAGAAACCAATCAAGACGTTGTTCTTTGGTGGTTTCTGCTTTACATAAACTACGTCGTCGATGTCGTTCATGAATGTGGTCATAAATATGGGTAGTTATGGTTTGTTTTCACTTGGAGACTAGTTCTATACCAATGTCATGACGAACTGGTAGTTGAAAAAAGGCCAAGAATGATTTGGCCAAGGATTCAAAACTCACGTGGGACCCTGATTTTTCATCCACATACCATTTGGCTGATGGACCAGTGAGTGTTCATTGAAATAACCTTAAGTAGATGGAGTCATCCATGATGTTGTTTGAAGAGCACCATATGGTCGCCAATCTGTTGTGTTCGTTTCATCACTTGTGTGAGAAAAACAAGGGAACTTCCATGCCTAGTTGGGCCTGCTAGACAGGACAAAGGTTAGTGCATGAGTTAAACAATCCAAACACATGAAATAAACAAGTAAACAAACTAAAAACAACTAAGGAAATAAAACTAGAATGCATAAGAAATTTTGAACCAAAATAAATCAACCAATGACCAAGATTATGCCACCAATGGATAACTATATTAGTTTGAAAAACACCGTAGAGAAATGAGGACTTATGAGTCCCCTCTTCTTCCTTGGGAGGGCTCTTGATTTCCCTAATGGAGAGCTCTTATTACAATGGTAGAAAAGAAATTAAATGATGAAGAAATAAATTCCTATTCCCTCAAGAGGTGAGTGGAATGGCCTATTGGAATGTTGCTAGAATGCTCCAATGAGAAAAGAGGACTCTCAAGGGAGGATTGAGGTATCATAACAATACTATGAAAATATTAATTTATTAGTGCACCCATGGCCTCCATTTATAACATGTCTTCAAGGTAATATTCCACTGGTTCTTAGTGTGAACAAGGGGCCCTTTAGGGCACCCTATGGTCCTTGGCCAGCCCCCCATTCGAATTCATCTCAGACTTGAGGGTCAAATCAAGTTGGAAGCTAGTCCATAAGTGGTTGAGGGGCCAACAAGAACCATAAATGTGTTGTTCACAAGAGTGTGTCTCTTTTCTCATACATAGTCACGCATATGGAGCATTGTGCTCTCTATGGGATTCTTTTGCCCATACATAGTGTGCGTGCTTCCTTTAGTGAGTTAGCGCATGTCAATTTTTTCCCAATTGTATAGTTTTTGCCTCTTGGAAATGCATTTTGGTGTTGCAGGTGAACTAATAGTTTTTTGGAATTGCTATATTTCTGTAACCATTTGCGTGCAATGTTGTGGACAAAATTTCAGTGATAACAGATGCCCCCTGAGGTGTGAGGTTAGGAGCATACATATAGCCAAAGTAAATCAATGTTTCTTCTACTGAAACTGCCATTGTAAGGAAGAGTGTTGATAGGAACTGCAAGAGTGATCTGTCGGAGGGAGAGGGGAAATTGTGGGACCCAAACATTTCTTTAGGGATAAAAAGAGAAAATTGTTGGTTGTGGAGCCTGATTATCTTCCAGATTCATAGGTATTTGTTTTCAACCGTGTTTATACCCCATGAAAACTTTACACCCCAGACGAATATACACTCTTCCACGTCGGGGAGTACAGAGGGGGGTTACCCCATCTGTGGGGTTTGGGGGGGCTATCCTTGTAAATTTATATGGTAATTTCATTGTAAATATGAACCATTCATTATAAGGTCATAGATCTAATGGTAGAAATTTTGTTAGGATTTTTTTCCCTAGAAGGAAACCCTCTTTTATGAGGGAAATATATTGTGGCTAAGGATAATAGCGAATATTGTATTCTGAGTGAGGAGACTGTGAGATAAAGAAGACAAAGTTATAGCGGGTTAGCTATAAGTTGTATCCTTTTGATTGCTAGATAATAATAAAGGAAGGACGTGGCAATTTATTTGGTGGACGTAGCCCACACTTGGTGAACCACGTATATTTGTGTCTCTATTGTATTGTGTATATTTTGTATTTTATTTCCGCATTTGTTTTATTTTATTGCTCCGCGATCCTATTTTTATAACAACTGGTATTAGAGATAATGGTAACTCACATGAAAAGAGGGTTCCTAGTTCGAGTGGGAGCAATGTCAGAAGATGGAAAGTTTAGGGTCAAAAAATTTAACGGCCAAAACTACCAGTTATGGAATATGCAAATGGAAGATTATTTATATCAGAAGGATCTATTCCTACCATTGGGTGGAATAGAAAAGAAACCGACAACTATGAAGGACAAAGAATGGAAGATTCTTGACAGAAAGGCTCTAGGAACGATACGACTGAGCCTGGCAGCATTGATGGCTTTCAATATTTCATAAGAAAAGAAAACGAAGGGTTTGATGGACGCATTGACTAAATTGTATGAAAAACCCTCGGCGTCCAATAAGGTATTTCTAACGAAGAGATTATTTATATGAAGATCTCATAAGGTGGGTCTGTTGCAGATCATTTAAATGAATTTAATATGTTTACTAATCAACTATGTTCTATAAAAGTGGACTTTGATGATGAGGTCGGGGCTCTTCTAATCTTGTGTTCATTGCTAGAAAGTTGGAATGGCTTGGTCATGGCTATAAGTAACTCTGTCTCTGGCTCAAATACTTTAAAATTTGATGATGTTGTTGGTGTTATCCTTAGTGAGGAAATGCGACGGAAAAACACAGGTGAGACATCAGGTAATGCATTGAACATGGAGAACGGGGGAAGACAAAAGGATAAAGGAAAGGGCTCAGGGAAACACGGGAATTCTAGGAAGGGCAGATCCAAATCCAGACTTGGAAATATAGAGTGTTGGAATTGTGGGAAGAAAAGACATCTGAAGAAAGATTGCAGAGCTCCAAAGAAACAAAGAGATGGACAGCAAGAGAGAAATCAGGAAGCAAATGTAATAGGTGATGTGTTACAAGATGCTTTGATTCTTTCTGTAGATAATATTTCTTAGTCTTGAGTGGTATATTCAGGGGCTTCATTTCATGCCACACCCCATAGGAAACATTTTCTAGATTATGTTCAAGGTGATTTTGGATAGGTTCATTTGGGTGATGATGCACAATGCAAAATTGTTGGAATGGGAAGGGTAAAAATAAACCAAAGAAATGGAAATCAATGGTTGTTGAAATACGTAAGACATTTTCGAGATCTAAGGAAAAATATAATTTCAACAGGAAAGTTGGCAAGTGAAGTTTTTAAATCCACATTTACAGATAAGATGTGAAAGGTCATCAAAGGATCATTGGTGATAGAAAAAGGAGAGAAGGTAGGTGCATTGTATTTATGTACCGGTAGTATTGACTCTTATATCTCTTTATATTATACAGGAGTGGATATAGCATTGTAGCATTATAGGCTTGGAAAAATGAGTGATAAGGGGATGCATATACTTCACAAAAGAAATTTGTTTCCAGATCTTAAACAAATTGATTTGGACTTCTGTGAGCATTGTGTTTATGAAAAACAGAAGAGAGTTAGATTTCTTAGAGTCGGAAAAGAAAATAAGAGTGAAAGGTTAGAGCTTGTGCATACAAATATATGGGCACCAGCTCAGGTATCATCTCTTGGTGGATCTTGTTACTATGTTACTTTTATCGATGATGCAACTAGAAAAACTTGGGTTTATTGCATTCAACAAAACTCTGATGTTTTTGATACTTTTAAGAAATGGAAAGATTTGGTTGAGAATGAGACAGAAAAAAAGTTGAAGTGTCTCATATCAGATAATGGAGGTGAATATTGCAGCAAGGAGTTTGATGATTAATGTTCATACCATGGGATTTGTAGGGAGAAGACAATTCCAAGAACACCACAAGAAAATGGTGTGTCAGAAAGGATGAACAGGACAATCATGGAGCATGCAAGGAGTATGAGATTGCATGTTGGTTTTCCCTTACAGTTTTGGGAAGATGTTGTAGATACTGTTGTTAACTTAATAAACAGAGGACCTTCAAGATCTTTGGATGGTAGAATTCCAGAGGAGGAATGGATAGAAAAAAAGGTAAACTATTCTTTTTTGAAGACTTTCGGTTGTGAAGCATTTGTCCATATTGATAAAGAAAATAGAACAAATCTTGAGGCAAAATCCAAGAAGTGTACCTTTATTGGATACGGTGTTAAATATTTTGTTTATTGCTTATGGGATTGTGAAAATAAAAAAATCACTAGGATTAGAGATTTCATATTCAATGAGAAGGTCATGTACAAAGATCAGTTGCAGGGAAAGAAACAGGAAAAAGAAAAACCAGAATACACAGTGCTTGATGAGATCACTAGAAAAGAAATTCCAAAGGAACCCGAAAATCAAAATGTACAACAATAGGAGCAACATGTACCTCAAACTCCTGCAAGTGTAGTTAGAATATCTACCAGGTTAAGTATACCCTGTGAACGATACTCTCCTTCATTGTATTATTTATTGTTGATTGATTTTGGTGAACCAGAATGTTATGAAGAGGAAATGCAGGTAGACACCAAAAAGAAGTGGGAGCAAGGCATGAAGGAGGAAATGGATTACTTGGTAAATAACCAGACTTGGGACTTGGTTCAATTGCCTGCAGGAAAAAGAGCATTGCAGAATAAATGGGTTTACAAGTTGAAGGAAGAAGATGGAGGAGAAACATGATACAAGGCTAGACTTGTTGTAAAGGGGTTTTCACAAAACAAAGGTATATATTTTGATGAAATATTTTCTCTTTTTGTTAAAATGACTTCAATTAGGACTACTTTGAGTCTCATGGAAGTAGAAGATTTGCATATTGAATAGTTAGATGTAAAAATATTTTTTTCCATGGGGATTTGATGGAAGAGATTTATATGAAACAACCACAGGGGTATGAGGTCAAAGGGAAGGATAATTTGGTATGCAAGTTGAAGAAAATCTTGTATGGCCTAAATAAACCTCCAAGGCAGTGGTATTTGAAGTTTGACAGGTTTATGACAGAACATGGTTATAGTAGATGTCATTCTGATCAATGTGTTTATTTTAAAAAGCTAGAAAATGGAAGCTATATTATCTTGCTATTGTATGTAGATGACATGATTGTTGTAGGGTCTAATATGCAAGACATAAATGTGCTCAAGAAGAAATTATATAATTCATTTGCGATGAAGGATTTGGGTGTTGCAAAGAAAATCCTTGGTATGAGAATAACAAGAGACAGGAAAAATCGCAAATTGACATTGTCTCAGGGTGAGTACATAGAGAAGGTGTTGGAAAGGTGATCCGGATTTTATGAGAAGAACAAAATGACTACAGATTATTACCATATGCTTAACATAGAATAACATAGATACAGTAAAACTGGTTTTCTATTCAATAAGGAAATAAGGTGAAACTGTAAAATGCAGTGGAAAACAAGCTTGTTGGAATGGTGGCGGCTTATCTCTGAGAAGAGATGTGACGGTTGCGCTCATTCGCAAGAAGATGATTACAATGAGGCTCTCAAGGAATTTTTACAATAAACAAGAATTTCAAAAACCCTAAACATCCAAAAACCTAACCCTAGGAGATGAAGCGCCAAAAGTCATGTGGGCCCCGTTTGGGTAAGTCAGTACATCAACTTCTCGGGGTCGCATCTTTTGCATATGATCTCCGTTTTAGGCATATGATAGCCCGTTGGAAAGATCTATCCGAGGAATACAACATTTGCACAAATTTCACGATGAAATTTTGCAAACGCAACATACCCCAAAAAACGTCGTTTAGGGCCTCAAAACGGCTCTGGAAGTTCAAGTCTCAAAAAACTGCTAAAAATAGTAAATTATCAAAATTGCTAGAAAGTTGTTTTGAGCCAGCTAGAAAAGGTGGGTGGCCACCGATATCCACCTGGATCAATCCTCCATCCTTAGGAAGCAATGGTCTCCATTTTGTTGAGTTCCCCCATCAGATGAGGAAATGTTTGTTGAATTTGGCCCCGGGTGAGCCACTCACCTTTGTGCAGGAGTTTCCCTACTTTGACGACTCGATAAAGTTGGATCCTTTGTTGTCGAGTGCCCTTGATCTATGTGTCCACAATCTGATCAATGGATTCCTATTGTATGCATTTGGGGTTGAGCTATGTTGGTGTTAGTTGTACTGCTACGTCTAAGGTGTCCAATAATGGTGGGAAATAAGGCCGAAGGAGGTCCACGTTGAACATTGGGTGCAGGCCAAGGAAAGGAGGAATGTTGAATGCAAAAGAATTATCCCCCATAGCCTTGGTGATGGTGTACGTCCCATAACAGAGTGGGTGAATCTTTCGATGGGGTCCTGTAAGGCGTTCTTTCTGCAAGTGCAACCAAACTTTGTCGCCCACCTGAAACTTATGTGGAACCTGATGTTGATCATGGCGCTGCTTGTACTTGTCATTGGACTTCTGTAGGATATCCTGAACCTATTGGCGGATGTGTTGGATCCTCTCAATGAAATAGGTGGCTTTGTCAGCCTCAGTTGGAGCAGGAGAGGATTCGATCGAGGTGACCGCAAGGGGAAGTGAAACATCTATGGGACCCAATGGTTGGAATCCCAACCCCACCTGAAAGGGGTTGTGGCTAGTTGAGCTATGCAGGGCTCGGTTCTAGCTATGCTGGACATAGGGAAGATTCTCATCCCATGTGCGAGGGTGATTGGAATTATACATGCGCAGGATATGCACGATCATTCAATTTACAACCTCGGTTTGGCCATCTGTATGGGGGTGGAAGGCCGTGGATTTGGTGAGGTTGGTGTCCAGCAGTGAGCAGAGGTTCGACCAGAATGTGCTGAGAAATTGACTGTCCCAATCTGAGAAAATGGTTTGTGGGATTCTAAAATATACCCAGACTCGTTCAAAGAAGATCTTGGCAGTGGATTCTATTGTGATGCTCTTCTTGCAAGCAACCAGAATCGCCATCTTAGAAAAGTGATTGACAACCACAAAAACACAGTCATTTCCCCACTTGGTGGATAGGAGGCTCGACATGTAGTCCATTAAGATGGATTCCCATGGTCTGTCAGGAGTAGGAAGAGGGGTGTACAGGCCATGTTTCTTAGTGGTTGGTTTGGCAATAGCACAGGCAGTGAAAGACCTGATATACCTGATGACCTCCTATCGAAGTTTCGGCTAGTACAAATGTTTTTGTAGCATCGCCACTATATTTTTGAAGCCGAAGTGTCCTGCAACCCGGCTGTAGTGGGATTCCCAGATCATCTTCGCTCACTCACTTGAGGGAACACATATATGGCCCAGACAACACAACAACCCATCCTAAAGATGGAAATTATCAACAACTGCCTTTGCACCCAACATTTGGTAGGTGGTGGTGAAGTCTAGGTATACCTCATAGAGTTGGGGCCATCCAGAGGTCTCATTGTCGCAGGAGTCTAGCACTATGGTGAGTGTCGTGACTGGTGATCTGTTGATGCAATCAGTGACATGGATGGTTCTTCCTGTTTTATACTTGATGTTGAGGTGGAATTGTTGCAATTATGTGGAACACTTTTGATGGCGGTCATTCTACAATTTTCCTTGTGTCTACATGAACTACAGAGTCTTATGATCAGTGTGGATGACTGTCTCCCTCCCAAGAATGTAATGTCTCCACTAGCGGAAGGCTTGCACAATGGAGTACATTTCTTTGTCGTAATTAGGGTACTTACGGACAACATCTGATAGTGTCACACTATGATAGGCCACAGGGTGGCAGTGTTGCGTGAGAAAGGCACCCACATCATAGTCTGAAGCATCAGTCTCAATCTCAAAGGGTTGTTGCAGGTCTGGTAGTGAAAGTACTAGGGTTGAGCACAAACACTGCTTTAAATCATCGAATGCTTGTTGTTGGGGCCGTCCCCATGAAAATTTCTCCTTACCACCACCTCTGGTTATTTGATTGAGAGCCCATGCAATATGGGAGAATCCCAACACAAACCTGCGGTAGAAATTGGCAAGGCCCAAGAAGCTCCGAAGCTCAGTGACTGTGGTTGGGGTTGGCCAATCATGGATGACTTGGATCTTGGTTGGATTCACATGTACGCCATGTTGATCAATGATGTATCCTAGGTAATGTACCCTATCCATGCTGAAAGAGAATTTTTCCAAGTTGGCATATAGCTTGTGCTACCGCAGGGTGTGTAGAACCTGCTGAATATGCTGCAAGTGTTTGGCCCAAGTCTTATTGTAAGTGAGAAAGTCATCAATATACACCAGTACAAAAGTATTGGTGAATGTTCACATGATATCTTCCATCATCCTCATGAAAGTGGTTGGAGCATTTGTCAGACCAAAGGGCATGACCAACCATTCAAAAAGGCCTTCCTTTGACTTGAAGGCAGTCTTCCATACATATGTTTGTTCTATCGGGACCTGGTGATAGAAAAACTTCAGATCAATATTATTGAAGTATTTTTCCCCCATGAGTTGATCAAGAAGGTAGTCGATTCGAGGAATCAGGTACCGGTTTCTGGCTTTGATTTTATTCAGAGCCTGATAATCAATGCAAAGTCATCAGGTTCCATATTTCTTCTATACCAGCACGATTGGGCTCCTGCAAGGTGATGAGCTAGGACAGATGTGCCCCTTGTGGAGCAATTCTTGGATCTGTTGCTTGATCTCCTCATTCTCCAATAGAGAGCAGTGATAGATTGGCCCACTGGGAAGTGGTGCACCAGGGGTCAGATCGATGGGGTGCTTGACCTGGCAGTGCAGAGGTACCCCAGTAGGTGAGGAGAATATATCTGAGCATTCTTCCATGACCTTATCTACTTTCTTCTATTGTGTGGAGAGGTTGGTCGCAGAGACCCTGGATGTGGCTATGATTTTTCTCTCATTTTGAGAGTGAATCACGAAGAATACAAACATCCCCATCTGAGAGATGACCTTCCTGCATTTCTTAGCAGAGATCAAGGAAATAGCACTAGGTGGGACAGCCTCAGGTATCCTGTACAATTTCATGTTCAAAGTAATAATAACACTATGAGGCCTAGACTCATATACAACATGACATTTCCATAAATAATTTTGGCCCAAAATAACATCACAAACTTTGAGAGGAGAAACATCACACAATACCTTGTCTTTGAAGGGCTTGATTCCATACGACAGTCGACACTGTTGGTTGACGTGGAGATCGCTTCCTTGGCGGAGCCATCCAATGGTGTAGGGTTGTGGGTGTGACATTGTCAGTAGGGCCAGCCACTTGACGACCTCTACTGAGATGAGGTTCTTTTGGCTACCACTATCAATGATGAAGTGTAGTGGGGTGCCTTTTACCCATATCTGTGAATGGAATAGGCTCTCTCCTTATTCTGGCTCATCTGGTTCACCATGCTGGAGCTTGGTGGTAGCAACGGTGGCAGTGTGTTCCGCGTCAATGATCTATCTTCCCCTTTCTGGTTCTGACTTAGAGTCAGAACCTGCATCTAATTCATAGGCTTTCACTTCAGCCACCAGCGTCTACTTTGAGCGGCAGTCAACAGTGTTATGCCAAGGGCTCTTATGGAAGTCGCACCACTTCTTGGTATCTTTCTTTTTCTTTTTGGTGTCCTTCTTTTCTTCCAGCTTGGACTGGTTGTCCTGATACTGTCCATATTTTCTCTATCCTTTGTTTTGTGGGTTGGGGCTATCCTTTCATGGATTTTGTTGTGAGGGGCTCCCTGACCCAAATTGTCACGTATTTTGTTTGAGCTTCTACTCGATTTTGACGGCATATCGGTAGGCCACACCCAAGGATCATATGTCCAAAAATTCCATTTCAGTCTCGATATATCTATGCAGAGAATCACAATAATTTAGCACTAGATGTCTCTCTGAATAGTTGACACCCAGCTTGGTGCACAAGGTATGGAAGATATTTGTGAAATCTGGCACTGCTTGGTCTCTTTCTTGCCGAAGTGTGGTCCATTTGGTATACAAGTCATCATAACTTCTGAAAGGGTAGTCTTGTTCCTTAATAACATCCCTGAAGGATTCCTAGGTGGCCATGACTATAAATAATGAGGGTTCCTCTATTTCCTTTTGCTCACAGAAAGTTTCCCACCAATATTTGACATGGGGAACGTCTTTGAGGAGCGCAAAAGTAATATTTTCTCTATTCGAAAAGTTATGGACAGAGAAATACCCTTCTAGTATATTCAACCACTTTTCTACAACATCTTTGTCTATCAAACCTTCAAATATAGGAATACCAAAGTTTATTTGTACCTTGAAGGGGGCGGTGCCTCTGCTCGAAGAAGATGCATCGCCTGTTGGTAGTTGCCGAAGGATTTGCACAAAATTATCCATCATCGCGTTCCTCTGTTGCATGAGGGATTCCTCAATCAACAGTTTGAAAGGATCTCCTATCCCGTCATTTTTCTTTTCTCCTTCCATGAGAGGTCGCTTAGGTGTGCGAGAGATTTTATCCTCAAGAGAAGCAAGCTCGAGACCCAAATCTTTGTACTCCGACCTTGTTGGGGACATACATTAAGATGACAAAGAGAAAACCGCTCTGATACCACTGATCTAGATTTTATGAGTAGAACAAAATGACTATAGGTTATTAACATATTCTTAACACAGAATAACAGAGATACAGTAAAACTGGTTTTCTATTCAATAAGGAAATAAGGTGAAACTATAAAATGCAGCGGAAAACAAGCTTGCTGGAATGGTGGCATCTTATCTCTGAGAAGAGATGTGACGGCTGCGCTCATTCGCAAGAAGATGATTACAATGAGGCTCTCAAGGCCTTTTTACAATAAACAGGAGTTTCAAAAACCCTAAATATCCAAAAACCTAACCCTAGGAGATGAAGCGCCAAAAGTCATGTGGGCCCCATTTGGGTAAGTCGGTACATCAACTTCCCAGGGTCGTAACTTTTTCATACGATCTTCATTTTAGGCATATTATATCCCATTGGAAAGATCTATTTGAGGAATACAATAGTTTCACAAAATGACTCCGGAAGTTCAGGACCCGAAAAACTGCTAAAAATAGTAAATTATCAAAATTGCTAGAAAGTTGTTTTGAGCCAGTTGGAAAAGGTGGGTGGCCACTGATATCCACCTAGATCAAAAGGATCAGAATGCATAATGCAAAACTAGTTAGTACACCTTTGGAAAACCATTTCAAATTAACTAAGGAAATGTGTCCCAAGAAACAGGAGGAGATAGAATACATGTCTAGGGTCCCTTATTCATCAGCAGTTGGGAGTTTGATGTATGTGATGGTTTTTACAAGACCATATATTGCACATGCAGTGGGAGTTGTGAGAAGGTATATGAACAATCTAGGTAAAGAACATTGGGAGGAATTAAAGTGGATTCTCAGGTATTTGAGAGGTACTTCTACTCATGCATTATGTTTTGGAGGTTCAGACACTGTTCTACAGGGATATGTTGATT
The DNA here is from genome assembly GCA_000966675.3 of Picea glauca. Classification (NCBI taxonomy): domain Eukaryota; kingdom Viridiplantae; phylum Streptophyta; class Pinopsida; order Pinales; family Pinaceae; genus Picea; species Picea glauca. The sequence goes on from JZKD02S1742819.1 coordinate 347,047, forward strand.
CAGATATGGCAGGTGATAAAGATAGCAGGAGGAGCACCACAGGGTGTGTTTTTACTATTAGGTGGAACAACAATAAGTTGGATTTCAAAACTGCAAAAGGTTGTTTCACTTTCAACAATAGAAGAAGAGTATGTTTTTTCTATAGAGGCTAGTAAAGAAATGATTTGGTTACAAAGGTTTATGGAGGAATTGGAAAAGAAGTAGGAGAATAGCAGGTTGTACTATGACAGTGAGAGTGCCATTCATATTGCAAAGAACTCAACCTTCCATTCGAATATGAAGAATATACATCTGAGTTACCATTTCATATGATCCATCTTGGAAGATGGACATTTGAAGTTGGAAAAGATACACACTAGCCAGAATCTTGCAGACATGTTAACAAAGGGAGTAACTAGGGAGAAATTGAGTTCTTACTCAGCTTTAGTTCGTCTTCAAGCATGAAGGTCAAGATGAAAAATTTTCCAAGTCCAAGAAGGTTCATAATCCAATAGATACAACAATGACGGATTTGTTGAGATCAGTCTCCAAGTGGGAGATTTTTGGTTATGGAGCCTGATTATCTTCCAGATTCAGAGGTCCCTGTTTTCATTTGTGTTTATACCCCATGAAGATTTTACACCCCAGACGAATGTACACTCTTCCACGCGGGGGAGTGAAGAGGGGGGTTACCCCCTCTACGGGGTACGGGGGGGTATATCCTTGTAAATGTATATTATAATTTCATTCTAAATCTGGACCATTCATTATAAGGTCACAGATCTAACGGTAGAAATTATGTTACGGTTTTTTTCCCTAGAAGGAAACCCTTTTTTATGAGGGAAATGTATTGTGGTTAAGGATGATAGGGAATATTGTATTCTGAGTGAGGAGATTGTAAGAGAAATAAGATGAAGTTACAGTGGGTTAGTTGTAGGTTGTATCCCTTCGATTGTTGGATAATAATAAAGGAAGGACCTGGAAATTTCTTTGGTGGACGTAGCCCACACTCAGTGAACCATGTATGTGTCTCTATTGTATTGTGTATATTATGTATTTTATTTCCTCATTTTTTTAGTTTATTGCTCTGCGATCCTGTCTTTCTAACAAAATATTGTATACAAACAAGGCGGGCATGCCCCATGCACATTTCATGTAACTCAAAAACTCAAAATGTAATATTGTAACTGAAGTGGTATGTTGATGTAGATAACTGCAGCGCCCTCCGGGGCGGGTTGATAATGGCAGATGACAATTTTGATGGTGAACATACTCTAAAAAGAGGCAAGGACATCTATAAGAAGGGTCGATGACTCATATGCATTGATGGCCTAACAAATTTAGAGGTCTTTGGCTAGTATAAAACAACTGAAATAGTCATATAGTAAGACCCACTGTAACATGATATTTTTATGAAGTTGAATGTTATGGGGGTCAATGGAATTAGAAAGAAATGATGGTTCTCTCTGTGTCATCCGAGACTCCTCATTTGTAAAGGTAATGAGAGTCAAGATATTGTGTTGATGTAGACAGAAAGGGAGACACAACGCTAAGAAGCAAAGGGATTCATGAAATCCATGGAGATAAGATTAGGAACTAATATGGAACATGAAAAAAGTCAAGATGTGGTGAGACTCAAGACTTCTCGTGGTTGGGGTTATGTTTGAAGGATGATTGGAAGCAACCGTGAAACTGTATCTAGTGTCAGGGGGACGACTAGACATAGAGTTAAATTGTGCCAGAAGCGTGACAAAGTGGACAAACTCAGAGATCATGGGTACATGGACTGTGGGATACTCAGGGTTCATGAATGATGTCAGAATGAGTAAAGGATAGTGGATTCCCCAACCAAGGGTGACATGGGTTGTGTTTCCAGAAAAAGAAGGTCATCAAGGGTGACGACAAAAATCTAAGTAAATGTTGGAAACAAAGGCTTTTTACAATTACCAAATAAATAAAGAATAATTTGGGATGAGTGTGAAAATATAGAAATGCATGCCCCAGTGCAAGATGGCTTGGCATGTGAGGGCACAAGTTGTGAAGAGATCTGGTGGAGGGTGGGGACCCCATGGGTGGGTTTTTGTATGAGGGAAATGAATGGAGGACAATCTGTAGATGAGAAAACTGATTATGGATGAAATGGAAGGTTAATGATACTATGGAGTTGCAGTCAAATAGAACCGAGATGAGATAGCCTGGGATTCCATTGGGAAAGATAGCAATATGATGAGAAGGAGTATGTGGCTTATTCTCAGAAATGCATAAGACTATCGGGACTCCCATCTCTAGGGGGTGAAAAAAAGCATGAGTGTCAATTTTTCCAAGGGAACTATGAATGGGACAAGTCATGTGGGGGATAGTGCTATCAGGTTGCAGTACTAAAATGTATCAGAGGTGATGGTATTGCAGATCCGGATGTAGAGACCCTAAAGGTGAATGTCAGAGGGTGTGACTGGGAGATGAAATTGATATTCAAAGGGAATGTTTACATGCCTACGTCGAACATATACCTGAAGGGGTTGTGTTTCTTGTGATGACCAAGTACCTGCATACATGAAAAATTGAATACCTAACATGAATAATATATTATGATAAAGAACATATAATATCTATGTGATAATTTTGAACATGAGCATGTGTACCTGGACGTGACATGATAAAAATGCTCCCCCGGGGCCAAGTTCATATGGTGACTTGGGGAATGTGACTGTGTATATGGCAGGAACCTGATCCCATGGCTGAAGATGGATTGGGAAATAGAGGCTCTAGGATCCTATAATTGAGTGTGGAAGTTGGGAAAAATTTCCTATATATGGATGGTGGGCCCACAATGACACCTCCTTTGCACTAACACTATTGGTGATCTAGCGAGAGTGTTGTGAGGTGTTTTGGAATATTACGGGAGCTTGGGGATACCGATCAGGCGGGTGAAAGACCTCTTGTGAGAGGAAAAGTGCTCGATGATGGAGCATATTCCAAGGGCAATCATGGGTAGTCAATTCCTCCAAGATGTCTTCGTCATAGTGGAAAATGTGAGAATACAGTGGATCTTGGGAGGTGACAGGGGGAACCGTCAATGGGTAAGTTTTATTATCCTCAAGTGGCGAAGAGGTAGGGGGAATATTGCAACTATGGTCCTATGGATTTCTTGACTTAAACCAAATGTCGAGACAGTGTGGGGGATAAACTATGGGAGGGGGTAAGATTTATTGTGGGAAATGAACCAGAGAATTGGGAGGATTTGGGGGAATATCCTCAGACAGTCTATCTAGGAATCATGGAATGGTGGGAAGTGACTCTGGTTCTGGGGAGATGATGTTGGTGGTATCTAGAGAAAGAAAGACCCTTGGTGAGGTGGTTAGATATGATTGAATATGGTTTGAATGACGACATCAATATGCCACAATTAAAGGACACCGACATGTGAAGTGAGAAAGTGAGTCACAAAGAGAGCAAGGGAATATCATCTATTCAGGGACTGACGTTGTTAGAGTCAGAAGTCACTCCTAGATTGCTTGCAGGAGAAGAGCCTGACACCCATCAGTTTAATGTCACGATTTGTTTAAAAGGGGTGATCAAATGGAAGCAAACTCGGAATAGTCGTCTCAACTCAGAAACTAGGCCAGGCATGCATGGGTGAGTGAGGTCTTAGATAAACTCCAAACAGTGAGTCATAATAAGGGTAAGTAGGGGGAAGACTTTCATGAGAAAAGTGTGAAGGTCTATCATAAACATCAGGTTTGTAATAGACTGAAGAAGAAATCATTCAAACGCAAGATCCTCCTACATTCAAACACAGTAGACCAGAGAATACAATAATGTCACAACAAATCCTTTATCATAACATAACTGCAACAATCCATGAGAATCATTCGATCATGGACTCTCTGATACGAGATGAAAACATAGATGGAAAGAAGGAGAATTGTTTGTCATAAAACAAGAAATCTCAAACACAGATACACAACCCAGAGAACTAGAATGTTTGCTGAAACTTTACAGTCGGGAGCTTATCTCTACCATCGATAGATACAAAAATGGCGAAAACGCCTTCATATACTCAGAACAACACCAGCAGCGAAATCAAGACACTGCATTGAAATCTTTGCATCTACATGGCTTCTGACAGTCGACATCTGAAAGATCATGCAACTTATGTTAGATGCAATCTAACTCTTAACAGTTCCAACAGTGAATCGACGTGCCTTTAATTCATTGTCGTGATTTCCCATTATGGTGGAGGCGATGTCTAACCACCACCAACTTCTTCAAAAACTGCTTCATCGGAATTGAGGATGGCCCGAATAACTCGGCACCTTCAGGACGTGGAGGGCCTCCTGCGCTACCACCTAGAATAACTGACTGGCTTAAAGAATAGGCACGGAGGCCAGCGCAGAAGATGGGGCACGGGAACGAAGTAAGAAGCGATGAGGGAGCGAGAGAGGTTACAGGGGAGACACATGGAAAAAGGCGATAAGGAGAGGAGGCAGGAGAGTAGATGTGATGGACACATTTTAGTGGGAGGCTGACGTGGAGGGAGAGAGACACGTGGCAGGTGGTGAGTGGACTATGAGGTGGGGAATGGACCACCTGGACTAAAGAGTGGAGAAGGATAGATGCCACACGGTTGCGGAGGAAAGGTGGTTCTGGAAGATGACATGATGGGAGAAGGGCCCATGCTGGCTAAACACGGAGCAGCTGAGAAGGACGGGATTGTCCAAGCACCGTTGATCCGGGTGCGCTGATCTTAGTCGTCAGAAAGCTGTGCGCCCAATTTCGGACCCCCTCCCCTCTGCTTAAAGGTATAAATGCAAGGGGGGTCTGGAATTTCCTTTATCGCCGTTGATCCGGGCGCTATGATTGGAGTCGTTGAAGAGATGTTCTCCCGATTCCAGACACCCCCCCCCCCCCTCTGCTTAAAGGTAGAAAGGCGGGGGGGGGGGGTCCGGAATCTCATATATGCCATTGATCCGGGTGCGTGGATGCACGCCGTCTATATCTATTCACTATTTACCATGGTCACATTTACATTCGAACTTAGGACAAGTGGGTTTTTAACCCATTCTTTTGCATTCTAACCCCCCTTACAAGAAATATCATTAACAGATGTAGAGACATAATGAATGTTTGTGATGTGGGTACCTGTGGAGAGAGCTATTGAATAAAGGTTTGGCGTATTGTCATTAGTGTCTGGCGAAACTGAGGTAGAGCTGGGAAATGATTAGTGTAGTGGCCATACTCTGAATAGATGGCACAAGAGAATTTGGCTCGCATCCCTTTACTGCCTATAGCGAGGGATGTTGTGGTAGTACTAGATGTGCTTGGTGAAGTAGTGAGCGATGTGGTTTCTCTAGGGAGTCGAATCAAATTGTGTAATTCAGGAAGAGAGGGACATATATTAGTGGGGTGTCCCTATCCTTCGTAGAGTGTGCAAGGAGGTTGAACTCGAGGAGGAAGTGGAGAGGTGGGATCTTTCTTCTTTTGTCTGCCCCCAGCCGTAGTAGTGGTACTGGTGATTGGGGGTGAGGGTGACATGGCCAGAGTTAGTACTGGAATCTGCATCAGGATTCAGTCTGACTGAGGAGGGAGGGATGGTTGAGGAACCATCGCAGGAGAGTGTAGATACTATACAGGGATGGTGAGCCCCATGTTGGGAAGGGTAAGCGTCGCGGCTACCTGAAATTCTTGTACTCCCGGTGGGGGATAGAAGAAGGGAATTTGAGTGATGGCTTGGGGGATTGTCTCCTAGACCAGGACTTTCCCCTAGGGTAGGGGGTAATCGGGGATAATTGGTGTAGTAGAAATATCACATAATTCCTAAGGTAAAATTTATTCAACTAGTGGGATGCCAAGGTGGGGAGAGGCATGAGTGGGAGGAATGGTGTCTCTGGTGTCTGTTCCATTTGAAGATATGACACACAATTGTGTTGAAGGGTGTATGAGAGGTGGTGCTCCATGGTATGTCCCTAGCAGGGATGGGTCCTTAAAAATTCTAGGGGCCATATCAATGAGTGAATAATCATAGGAACTAGTGCAGACCAGAGGCAGGATGTTATCGATGTTGGTGGAGTGGTTAGGCTCGTAATGTGAAACGTGGTCGATGATGATGATTTTCCCATTGTGGGGGAACATCATCATTCGAAACATAGAAGAGGCCACTTCCTTCATAGCGTACATGTATCTATGTCCAAACAAGATATTGTAATCGAGTGGGGCGTTGATAACCTCAATGTCAATGAGGATGGTTTTTCCCCTGAGTTCGTCGGAGACATTTTGAAAGAGCCCTTCAAGGGAGGATGGATGATCATCATAAGCTCCTAAAGTAATGGTGGATGATACTAGCTCAGGGGATCCAAGTTTTTGCCATACAATTTTGGAAATGATGCATGTGGATGTAGCTTCATCAATTATACACCGATGAACCATGATGTTCTGAATCTTGACTAGTATCTGGAAAGCTACCAAAGTAGGGAGACGAGGTTCCCCACTGTCTAGATCAAATTTGATGAGTCTAGTATCAGTTGGGTCGATTTCCCATAAGGTGGAAAGTAAGGATTTTCATTGAGTTGGATAGGCTTGGAGGACCTCCAATACAAACATGGCTACAGGATATTGCGCCAAGTCATCGACTAGACTGTAATTGTGCGTTTCCCTAGCCTGAGGGTTGTTGACATTCCATCGTAACGAAATTTGAGGGATACGAATGGTGGGTTGAATGTTAGGGCATGGAATCATAAAGGGTTATTTGACTGTAGTTGGAGATACTTCCTAAGTGGTGGGAGTATATTTAGGGGGTGTGATGTATTGACGATCACACGTTTGCAGAATAATTTCTTCTTCGCTAGTGAGGAGGATATTGCGGTCCGTCGAATTCCCAAGGTTTTGATACTGTCCCATTTGTGGTGGGGAAGGATGTAATTCCTGTTGGGTATTCATCACACCTTGGTGTGGAATAGGGTTTTTCAACACTGCTAGGGGTGGATGTTTCATATACTATTGTGGGGACTTCTGAGGGGCAGGTGGTGCTGTAGGATTTGGTGCATTCATGGATTCTTTCATCCATTTGATGTTAGAAATTCGGGGGAAATGGTGAGTGTAATGTCCATGCTCACCGCAAAGAGCACAAGGGAAGTTTATCTGGAGGTTTTTGTTGTTGTTCCTCCCTTGGAATTTATTCTTATTGTCCCCTTGGGGGTTCTGGTTACCCTAATTCAATTTTCCCCTGGCAGGTTGGTTTTATTGGGGGTTATTTCCTCCTGGTCCTGGGCTATTATTGTTTTGATTTTTTCCTTTCTTCTTGGCATTATTCAACTAATGGGCTAGATTTTCCATATTCAACTGTTCAAAAGTATGAAATTGTTGAATGGGAGAGGTATAAAAAAAGTTAACATCGGTGTGCGGTTGTCCATGTGGAGGAAAAATCGACTGTGGAGGACCAGGAAATGGAAAATATAGATTGTATTATGGCAATGATCCGTAGAGTGCATAGGAAGGCGAAGCACTTCCACTAGTGCCTAGGTTATATGTTGAGGTAGAGGGGGAACCTGAACTTGGTTAAGAAGTTGGCTGCATGATGGGCGTCGGCAAGGGACCACTCATGGGTAGAGGGGGAACAACAAGATATGGTTGTTGGTAAGAGGGAGGAGGGTAATAAGATGGTCCTCCACATACCGGTGGATATTTGGGTGTACCATACATAGGTGGTGGTTGGATGTACGGGTTGTGGTGTGTTGTGGTACCAATCAACCCATCCATTGCATGAGACATCCCAGGTTTGTCTTGGAAAAATGGTACGGGTCTTGGTGCATCAGGTATGACTGTGTATAAGTAACTCGACTGAGAATAAATGAGGTTGAACTATTGAGCCTTGCTAATGGCTTCCTCTTTGAATTAGGGGAAGGTGGATGCCACATCTTTGGAAAGTATAGAGACGAGTGATTTTAGAAACCAATCGAGACGTTCTTTGGTGGTTTATACTTTACATAAACTACGTCGTTGATGCCATTCATGAATGTGGTCAGCAATATGTGTAGATGATGGATTTTTGCACTCGGAGAGAATTTCTAGACCAATGTCATGACGAACTGGTAGTTGAAAAAATGTCAAGAATGATTTGGCCAAGGATTCAAAAGTCATGTGGGACCCTGATTTTTCATCCACATACCATTTGGATGATTGACCAATGAGTGTTCATTGAAATACGCTTAAGCGGATGGAGTCATCCATGATGTTGTTTGAAGAGCACCATAAGTGGAAGTTCATGACATGTTTTGCGGGATCTTCCCCCAATTTTCCTTCAAATTTGGGAATATATGAAGGTAGTTTGGTAGGCATATTGGGCTAGGTGGGGTCATGTAATATAGGATCATTTGTGAGTTTACTCAAATCAGGAATGTTGAGAGATGTGAAATATGGCATGGGGAGTGGCAGTGGAGGATTAGTTCCATCCATGGTGTGAGTTGGTAGTGGACCTAACCCTTGAGGGCGGTTTGGTGGGGTAGTACTTCTCCTTTGAGAAGAATTTTCCCCCATGCCTCCTTGTGAAGGACAGTTAGTGGATGGATGGACTTGGGAATTGGACCCAATTAAAGTGGAACCAAGCAAAGTTGATCCAAAAATAGTGGCACTCACAGGGATGTGATATGGTTGAGCCAGTAAGTCGGCAAGACTAGGAACTCCTCCTAGAACAGGAGGGAGATTCTGCAAGCATCTGGAACGATCGGGATTCTGTGGGTCCCGTATGATGTCTAACTAGAAAAGTGAATGTGTGAAAATGGTGATGAGAGCAATAAATGAGCAAGAGACTTGTATAATTTTGGACCTTCACAATATATCTCACAATTTCATGTAATCAAATGAGCATCATACATAAATCAACTAAAAATAAGCATACATGTGGGTAGGTATATTTTTTCCACGTGGGAGAAAAAAGAAAACAAATGCTCGTGTCCTAAAAGATGTATCATCCTTCTCCTCAAAATAGCACTAGACCTTCCAAGAGCACTCAATAGTGGGATCTAAAGCCATCGGAAGAGGAACTAGTGAAGCATGAAATAATCAGTTATAATGAGGGGTAGAGCGTGCATATCCCGAAAGAGCTGGAGATATTTCCCAATAGCCACACAAAATCTGATCAAGGTGCCATTGCGACCCACAATTGCCACCTAGGTAGATGTCCTAAATTTGGTCACTAGGTACCTCATTCAAAGTGTGGCATTTAGATTTTTGGCCTCAGAAATGGGTCACGGGATGGATCCTTTCCAAGTTTTGGGTGACTCAAGGTGGGATGCATAGAACAACTAGACCTCGACCTTCAACCCTTCACGGGTATGTCCCTGCCTTATGGTGTAGGAACACTTAAGTTGGAGGATTTTAAAGTTCTCTATTTGTCAACTTCTAATGTTTGAAAATGTGAGAACCAGATAACATGGGGTTATTTGGATGCCTACCCCTGAGATCCTACCTAGACTAAAAAAATTCTTTTGGCACCTCCCGTGGAGGAAAACTTAGTGAGTTTTTTAGAAAAAGTTTAGATGTGGTGGGCTGAGATATTGGGGGTGTGAACCAATATCATTTTGTATTAAGTGAGTGTGGATAATTTCTTCAAGAAATAGTGGGACGTTTCAAAATTCCTTTGGAGAAAACCTACTTCAACCTCCACAATTCAAGATGGAAATTATGTGAGTGAGGAGTGACTTTGTGTGTGAGAAAGTGATAAAATGTGC
>JZKD02S1742819.1:357534-376865 GCA_000966675.3 Picea glauca
AATGCCTATTCCCTCAAGAGGTGAGTGGAATGGCCTATTGGAATGTTGCTAGAATGCTCCAAGGAGAAAAGAGGATTCTCAAGGGAGGATTGAGGCAGCATAACAATACTATGAATATATTAATTTATTAGTGCACCCATGGCATCCATTTATATCATGTCTTCAAGGCAATATTCAACTGGTTCTTAGCGTGAACAAGGGGCCCTTTAGGGAAACCTTTGGTCCTTGACTAGCCCCCCATTCGGATTCAACTCAGATCTAAGGATAGTGTCAGTGTTTCATGGAAACTTGCATAGGATATCTAGCTAAAGCATGCACAAACAAATATTATCAAGAAAAAGAAGAGAGATTCAGTATGGAAGAATGAGAAAATATATTAACACTACTCCAATGAGATGATGATTGATACATAGATCATGATCAATATGATACAATGAATGAGTGGAATCCACTCATATATAGGGAAAAACATTCCATAATTAAGAAAAGAAATCAAGAAGTTATATTTCCTTAGGAATCCATGCATGCATAATAGTGATGGTAAAAATAGAAATTCTAAAATAGAACTAGTCAGTTAACTTCCACTGAACTAGTGTGTCGAAAATAGAAATTTCTCCAACACCCCCCCTGAACATCACTATGGAGTAAAAAATGAGTCCCGACTACTAGGACATTTTAGGTACTCATGTACAATGTAACTAATGAACATTGAATAAAAGTGATCAAAGAGGGAAAACCACGTGGGAAAAAAATCCCCCCTCAAAAGATAATGTATCAAAAGAATAAAATGACATCTTCTAGGCAACTATGTTCTTCACTTCAAGACGATCCCGCAATGTCTGAAACTTCTACTCACTGAACGTATTCGTGAATATATAGAAATATTTATGGATCTGATGAAGTCCTTTGGCAACCTATCGGGCCTTGTACCTCTTGATCCTGTGGACCCATATGCACCTGGAAATATTCCTTTCTGGTGGAAGTGGAACTAGATGCGAAGTCTGATTCTTTAGGAGTGAGTCATACTCCTTTTTCATGGCTTGTTTCCATAATGGATTTCCCACAACCCTATTGTAGGTTTGTGGATCAATAGATTGAACCATATAGCAATGCATGGGAATCACAGGTTCTGAAGTTGAAAGTACATGAGAAGGCTCCTCATGCTGAGATCGAGTCATCCTCGAATCCAATGGATTCCCTGCAAGGTTGCTTGCTGCTTGAAATGTGGTTTGTGCCTTCTTTAGCATCTGTTGAAGCTTCGGCATTGGCTTCTTATCTGGTTGTACTACCTACTTATTTCCATGTACATAATCTGAGTGTATGGAATCATCTCTTATGTTTGAAACTGATGGAAGAAAAAAAGTATATGCATGTTGCACTGGAGGTGCATGCAAAGTACTCTCCTTATGTTTAAGTAGAATAGAGGAGTCATCGTCAGAAAAATTAGTGAATTTATACAACCTTGAATTGTGATCCACCTCACCAATTGCAATGATGGAATTGTCATGCATGTCAATTATTGAAACTGAATCTGATGTAAATTCAACCTTTTTACCTTTTTGAGTGATCTGATAAACAGAGAGCAGATTCATGGAAAGATTTGGAACATGTAAAACATTCTCAAAACTTCCATTGTGGAGTTCCACTCTCCCTTCTCCTGCTACTTCTACTGGAGTGTCATCCCCCATGAGAATAGGGGGTCTTGAGCATGGACTCAAGGAAGAGAAAGCTTCCTATTTTGTTGTCATATGATGGGATGCACCAAAATCTATAATCCATGAATAAGATGAGGAATTAAATACAACCATAGCATGATGATTACCTTTCTTAGGCGCATGGTCTTCTTCCTTCTTCTTCTTGGCTACTTCAGGAATGAAGCCTCCAAGGTTGTTCTGCTGAAGTGCCTATGCCATAAGATCGATATGTTTCTTCATGCATGTGGATTCTTCATGATTCAGTTTATTGCAGTAAGTGCATTGTTTTCCCTTCTTCTTCTTCTTGGAATCTGAAGAGTCTCTAGAACCTGAAGAATCGTTGAAGGGTTTGGAATATCCCTCCTTCCCATTCTGTTTGGATGACCCTTTTCCATCATGCATGGTGAGTGCATGTGCTTTGGGATATTTCATGAGACCCATCTGTATGAGTTTTGTTTGCTCTTGTGTAAGAGACTCAATGAATTGAGCCAATGTAGGCATTTTCCAATTTGTTCCAAAAAGACATCTGTCAGAATGGAAATTGGAGACATATACAGCGTATTTTGGTCCTAGCTTGGACAAGATTGTTAGAATAAGTTGTTTCTATTGTGTATACTTATCAATGCCCCATTCACCCAAGCTCAATAGCAAAGATTTAAATTTAGTAAAAAAATCTTGTATATTATCAAAACTTTTAGGGTCTAAGGTATTCAACTCTACCTCAAGCATACGACCTCGCATCTCATCCTTCTTTCCAAAGAGTCCTTCCAAGGTGGTCCATATCTCATTTGGAATCTTGCATGCAACAACATGAAACCATAAATCAATGGATATTAACTCAAGAAGTAGTCCTGTGGCCTCATCCTTACGGTTCGCCCATCTCATCTTCTCAATCACTGATGTAGGTTCTGTTTCTGTCGCCATCGTCACATTATACAATCATTTCCTTCTGAGTTGGAATTTTGCCCTGGGGTTCCAATCAAAATAATTGTATGGTGTGAGGATTACCACCAAGTTTTACTGTATAAAAGTTTTCCTATCCATCTCTCCCACTCTTTATAAAAACCCCTAAAAATTTACTCTCAATCTGCAAGTGAAAAATTAAGAAATCACAGCAGAAAGGGCACTTTAAGTGAAAATTCGTATCAGTTTCAGGAGATAATCTTGCGACTTACTTTCTAAGAAAACGGTGAAGAATCTTTCCAAACGGTTGAAAACCCACTTCCAAAATGGGCCGATTTACTTTCTCCAAGGGTCATTTCCTCTAAAACATAACATTTTGGGAGGAATAAATGTTGAAAGGTACGACCATGGATTCAGCTCTCTAAAACCCCGATTTTCCTTGTTCTTCAGCTTATCTAGCTTGATCCAAGCAGCATAGCTTTGATACCATGTCAGTGTTTCATGGAAACCTACACAGGAGATCTAGCTAAAGCATTCACAAACAAAACTTATCAAGAAAAGGAAGAGAGATTCAATATGGAAGAATGAGAAAATGTATTCACACTACTCCAATGAGCTTATGATTGATACATAGATCATGATCAATATGATACAATTAATGAGTGGAATCCACTCATATATAGGGAAAAACATTACATAATTAAGAAAAGCAATCAAGCAGTTAGCTTTCCTTAGGAATTCATGTATGCATAATAGTGATGGTCAAAATATAAAGTCTAAAATAGAACTAGTCATTTAACTCCCACTGAACTAGTGTGACGAAAATAGAAATTTCTCCAACAGGTCAAATCAAGTTGGGATCTGGTCCATAAGTGGTTGAGGGGATGATAAGAACCATAAATGTGTCATTCACAGGAGTGCGTGGATTTTCTCGTACACAGTCGTGCATATGGCTCATTGTGCGCTCTATGGGCTTCTTTGGCTCACGCACTGTGTGCACGCTTACTTTAATGAGTTAGCGCGTGTCAATTGTTGCCCAATTGTATAGTTTTTGCCTCTTGGAAATGCATTTTTATGTTGCAGGTGAATTAATAGTTGTTTGGCATTGTTGTATTTTTGTAACCATTTGCGTCTAGTGTTGCGAACAAAATTTCAGTGATAACACTCGGCTTTGATCATTGTTTCCTTCCTAGGATTTACTAGTCGTAAATTTTGTCGAACTGGTTTTACATTTTCATAGGTTCGAATATCATTTTGGACTACCCGACAATCTATGTCAGGAATCTCCTCGTACAAACAATAAAATACATCAAAGAACTATTTAAAAATCATCGTATATTGACAAATCTCATCTTGAGAGCACTCTGCTCCAATGAAGATGTTTTCAATGATGTCAGGGTTCTTAGAAATGTTAATCAGGACAGTTTACGATATATTTTCCATGTTCCCATTTGCATAGACACCATGTCTGGCCAAGGGGTTGATCGTCCGATCGACACTCCTACCCACAACTAACTTAAATTATCCCTTTTCCATTCAACTGATATCATGGAGGAAATACGATATGTGATGCATGTCCTCCCAGGGCCTTTCAACTCTAGTCATTTCCTCAATGATAGCTTCGTCTAATGGAAATATAGTGTTGAGATAGTCTTGGGAATTTCAATAATTTTGAGACCAAATAGGCTCCGAAAAAAGAGACAAATTAGTAAACCAAGATGACCAATGGGGATAAATACTTGACAACTTGAAAAAACTTGATGTGAGACACATGGATACAGAAGTAAATTATAACAAGACTCAAGAGGAACTGAATAGGCTCCATGGTACACAAGGTTGACTCATTGCATATGATATGAATAAGAGAAACAAAGGATACTCCCATGAATGAAACTTGTCCCAAGGAAGCGCAAACACTTTTGGTATTTCCAAGGGTACACTGAGAGGTTATGAAATATCATTGATAAGAGATGAGGGTTCCACTAAAGTATATAACCAATGTTTCAATAGACATAATGTCCAAAACGAATACCAAGGGGGGATCCGGGTGGAAAAATAAGGGAGATACAAGAACATAAATGCCCTAGTAACCAACCAAATGAAGGTAATGTAGGAGGTCAAAAATTAAAATGGAAATGAATAGGGTAGGGGCATGAGTGGTAATATCCTTGATAGGTGATTAATTGTGGTATAAAAATGAATAATTTTCACAATATGGATTAACGAGAGGGATTATTTTTATAGCTATATTTCAATGCCACCCTAGAAACACATGGAGGACCTACTAGTTCTTTCATACTACAACATACCCTTTTGCCTTGGATTTTTTATTTTTTTAGGGAGTTCATGTTGGGAAATGAAATGGAACACAATATGAAACAACGAACACAGTATTGCAGACAATTGAAGAGGGACACACAATTTCAAAGAACAAAGGTGGCATCTAAAGACATCGTTACAACACTTCAGCAAAAAGTACTATGATCAGAACATCACAGTGAATATTTCACATATTGATTTGCATGAACTATGGAGAAATATAAAAATAATCCACATTTGACATATGATAATTACCCAAGGGGTCTTCTTTTATAGACTCAAATCTAACTGACTCCCACACAATCTAGAAGATCTTGTGCACATACAAATGTCAGTGGTTAGACTTGATTCCAAAAAATCCGCTCTGTCAAGTCAGATCGATGAGACTCGACCTAACCAACTATCCATCCAACTTGTAGTCGATTGCAAGGCTAGTCAATCCACCACCCAACTATCTTTGATTGTTGATTGATTGTTTGACTTACAGGAACGTCGAATACTACACCAACTAAACCTAGAATATGTGCGATGAACCATCAATGCTTTATGTTCCAATAACTAACACCTTCCATTCCTAGAAAGGTGCAATCAATCGTATGATACAGTATTGGAAGGATGCAACCAGTTGTTAGCTACACCACAGGTAGCTCACGAATATGTTGCACATATTTTGTCATTGATGTCAAAGAAGTAATGTTCATGGTGCACATGCAATATTGTGCAAAAGTAGTGGAAGTCCGTGAAAGGTAAATAGAAATGCAGAAAGAGACTAGAAGGCGCAGAGACAACCACGGGAATGTATGAAGTGAAATCAAAGAAAACAAAGTTGAATGAACCTTGGATCAATACAAATCCAATGTGATGGAGTGGACTACAATGGAATATGTGTAATTTTTGCAATGTAGTGGAATGTGATGACATATGTGGAAGATACTAAGATGACAATCCGTAGGGCACCTTAAGCAAGTGCGATGAATGGCACATTGGAGTGTTACGAGATGAATTTCATATGAAAAGTGACGAAGTGGAATGTGATGGAATGAGTGGAAGGTTGGAAGAAAAGAGATATATTCACCAGGGGACGCTAACAGTTTGATGGTAAACTGGGTGAGCGTTCTGTAGGGAAAATTCAACAAGATAAATACTTGTGACTTGAGTCTCGCACTCCCATTTTATATACACATTAAGCAATCCAAAATTTAAATTGTTGCATCAATGTTGAGGAGATGAGATGGATCTTATTCATTGGAAGAGTTGGTCTATTTGATTCAGTCAAAGAATATCCAGTTGTAACTAAACAAATAAATATACTTTATTTAGATAGAAGTGTAACTGACATGACTTTGATCTGGTTAAGACTTGTCCACAATGTAATTGTCATGCATCCACATACTTTATTTAGACAAAAGTGTAACTGAAAGGACTTTAATATGGTCAATATTTGTCCACAATGTAATTTCCATGCATCCACATACTTTATTTAGACAGGAGTGTAACTGATAGGACTTTGATCTGGTAAAAATATGTCCACAATGTAACTAGTACGTGTCCACTTACAGGAAGGGGAACTGAGGTAAACACATTATAAATAAGGATGTGCTCTATTTATCAGTTGTTCTTAATTATAGAGAAAATTCTTGAAAAGGTCCAGTTCTGTAAGATTTTTTTTTAACTGAATTTGGGGTGGTAGGGTGGTTCTAGGGTGAGTTTAAGATCATTGAGGATTGGTTTCCTCACTATCTACGATAGGTTGGTGCATAATAGGATAGTTGTCCTCATTATTTGCGATAGATTGGTTCTTGAGAGGATCAATTTCCTCATTATCTGCTATGGGTGGGATCTTGTCAAGCATAAAAATTGTAAATTGTAAGTTGGTCCTTGCAGAAGAACATAAAGAAAGATGTTATGTGGTTTTCTCCCGCATTGGGTTTCCACATAAAAATCCTGGTGTACTATGTTTTATGTGTTGTTTTTATTTCCGAATGTATTGGTGATTAAATAAGCACTTCTAAATAACTTTAATCATTGAAAGGAAAGAAATTAGTAAAAAATTGATACAATATTGATTCACCCCCCCCTCCTAGTATTGCTTTGAGTTTCAAAAATTGGTATCAGAGCACAAGTATGTTTAGTAATATCCTAAAAACTAGAAGGAAGATCACACATAAAGTATGTCATGTCAATATTCCTTTTCTTCTTCAACCAGACCTCCTATGTTCAATGGAACAAATTTTGCATTTTGGAAAATCAGACTGAATACCTACTTGATGTCTCTTGGTATGGAAGTCTTGTAGATTGTGGTAGATGGTTATAAACTCTCAAATACTCTTCCCACTAATGAAATTGGTAAGAAAAACTACTACAGTAATGCAATATCTATGAATTTTGTACAAGGAGGACTTCTTGAAAAATAATTTGTCAAAGTAATATAGTTGGAATGCACAAAGGAAATATGGGACAAATAGGTGAAACTTTATGAAGAATATGCGAAAGTAAAGTTGGCCAAACTTCAATCTTACATAATTTCACTTGAAAGCCTAAGAAAGAGTGAAGATGAAAATATTTTAGGTTTCTTTCTCAAAGTAAATGAGGCTGTAAACACTATGAAAGGGCTAGGTGAGAATATTGAATAAGATATAGTAGTTCATACAGTACTGAGATCTCTTCCCTCAAGAATTTATGCAAAGGTTTTTGTTATAGAATAAATTCATGAGCTATATAAAATGACTATTGAAAGGTTGCATGGAATTCTAACCATTTATGAGATGAGGACTAGGAAAGAACAACCAGATCTAAAGGATGCAGTCTTCAAGGCATCAATCAAATCGTCAACATCTCAATATCATGATTAATTAGAACACTTCTCAGATGAAGAAGAAGATAACTTTGTAAGGAAACTGAAGACGGGCTCTGAAAAATATAAAGGTATGTTACCATTCAAATTCTTACATTGTGGTAAAGTTAGTCATTTTGCATCTAGATGTCCTTTCAAAGAAAATAGCACAAATGAAAAAAAAAAAAAAGGCAAGGATAACCCTAGGGAGTTTAAAAAGAAAAATTGTTTTAAAAGGAACAATTCTTATTCAAAAGAGGATAGCAACAACATTTCAGACACTGAATAAGAAGAATATTAGAAAGATATAATTCAAGATGAAAAACATCTCATGGATTTGGAGCAACATGAATATGATCAAGAAAAAAAAGACACAAAAGAATGTGAAGCTATAGTAGACATGGAAGGAGAAATCATTAGTGCTCTGGAGGAAATATCCCAACTCAAGAAAAATAATAGACTAAGAAAAGAAAATTTACAGTTTTATAAAGAAAATTACAATGACATCAGCGAATATATAATAATATTAAAAATCCAGGTAGAAGAGGCCAAAAGAAGGGAATAAATATTGATGAATCAAATAAAACAAAAAGAGAACATATGTGACAAACTAGAAGAATAAATAGTTTCCTTAAGAAAATGATCTAGAGAAATCCAAGACTCAAATGAAATTCGTAAAAGGATCTGAAACTATATATAACATTCTCAGTAATCAAAGATCACCAGGTGAAAAGAGAGGGCTAGGATATAAGGAAAGACTGAAAATTGTCAAAGGTGAATCAAACACCAACATGTAAATTAGGGAGAATCCTACAAGCTATGAAAATGCTCTCAAGGGAAACAACAGTCAGCCTAACAAATCAAAATATGATAAGAAGAAGCACTGATAACTGGATCAACCCAACTATGCAAACAAATATGAAGCAAGGAAGCAACGTGTACCAGAATCTTATCAAGATGGAAGACAAAGAACGATTCCTACAAGTAATTTTTTCATTCCAAGGCATCCAAATTTTTTCTATGGATATTGTTTTTCTTGTGGAAACTTTGGACATAAGGTTGTGAGTTGCAGGACTTTTAGAAATAATAGAAATGTAGGAATGAGATTCAATAAACCTCAAATGGTTGTGTATCAAAATTCCTTCCCCCCTCTAATAAATGACCTCGAATTCCACATATACAATAATTTTGGACACAATGCAAGTGAATGCAGAAGTAAGATGTTGCCTATATATAAGCAAGACATGCAAGAATATTTTACCATGGTTTGGAGGAAGAAAAATAAAAACAAACAATTTTTGGACTGGTTCTATATGAAAAAAATCAAGAAAATCAATGGTATATTGACAATGGCTACTCCAAGCACATGATAGGAGACAAGAGTAAGTTTGAATTCCTATCTAAAGAAAAAGATGGTAATGTTACTTTTGGAAAAAATGCTTCGACTAGAATTAGAGGAAAATGAATTGTTGTTCTAGATGAAGATAAGAAGGGAAAGACCAAAGAACAACATGTGTTGTATGTTGATGGTGTAAAACATAACTTGTTGAGTGTAAGTCAAGTGTCTGATGAAGGACACAGTGTTCTCTTTAATTCAAAAGTTTGTAAAGTAATGTATGCAAATACAAGAAAGATTGTTTTCAAGGCAGTCAGAACTTTAGGAAATGTGTATGTTATAAAAGAAGGAAAAGAAAAAAATTTCAATGGTTAAACTGATGAGAGATGGATTTGGCACAAAATAATAGGCCATGTTGGTTTTAATTATCTTGTTAATATAGGAAGAAAATATGTTGTGAGAGATATGCCAAAAATTTCCAAACCTAAGAATATTGTTTGTAAATCATGTCAGTTTGGAAAGCAAACAAGAGTTCAATTCAAGGAAAGAGAATACAACACCACTCGACCTCTTGACCTTATTCATAAAGATCTTTGTGGCTCTACTAGTACACAATCACCTCAAGGTGAAATATATTTCAATTTGTTGATTGATGACTATACGAGAATGACTTAGGTTGGATTGTTGAAGCATAAATTTGAGGATTTTGAAAAATTCAAAATATTCAAAGCACTGATAGAAAATGAAATGGATTTAAAAATAAAGTGTCTAAGATCATAAAGAGGAGGAGAATTTTCATATGATGAATTCAACAGTTATTGTGAAAATAATGGGATCAAGAGACAGTTTGCTATTGCTAGAACCCCTCAATAGAATGGAGTAGTAGATAGGATGAACATAACAGTTCAAGAAATGGCTAGGACCATGCTTGATGAATCAAAAGTACCTAAAACATTTTGGGGAGAATTTGTTCAAACTATTGATAGAATTCTCAATAATGCACACATAAGAGTAAAAAGTGATAAAATGCCTTATGATCTATGGCATGGCAGACCAACATCAATAAAACACTTCAAAGTTTTTGGAAGAAAATGCTATATTAAAAAAAGCGAAGACAACTTAGGTAAGTTTTATTATAGAGTTGGTGAAGGTATTTTGTTAGGATACTCCGCCATAAGTAAAGGATACAAGTGTTACAACAAAAAACTCCAAAAAATAGTTGAAAGTATAGATGTAAGGTAGATGAGAGACCACTTCATCCATAGAGACACCAACACCATGATAATTCATATGATGAACCAATTAGAAATGAAACACAAGGAGATGGAATGCACAAGTATCGGGAACAAGAGGATTCCGAGGAAGAAGAGAGAATGGAGACATAATAACCAAATACCCCATCAAGTTATGTTCAAAAACATTATCCAGAAAGTCAAATTCTTGGAAACAGAGAAGCATGTGTACAAACTAGAAGAAAAATTATAAATACATCTAGCTCTGCAAATTTTGCACTGTTATCCATGAGTGAACCCCAAAACTTTGTACAATCAAGTCAAGGTGATCACTGGGTTAAAGCCATGAATGAATAACTAGCTCAAATAGAAAAAAATCAAACATGGGAGCTTGTTTAAAGACCCAAAAACAAGAATGTAATTGGAACCAAATGGGTATATGGAAACAAGTCGAATGAAGATGGACAAATAGTCAAAAACAAGGCCAGACCTGTATGCAAAGGGTATGCTCAAGTAGAAGGAGTGGACTTTGAAGAAATATTTTCCCTCGTTGCAAGAATTGAAGCTATCGGGATGTTTTTGGCTTTTGCATGCTACAAAAAATTGAGAGTTTATCATATGGATGTCAAAACAGCCTTTTTGAATGGTGACCTAGAGGAATAAGTTTATGTGGAGAAACCAAAGGGTTTTTAGCTGAATGACAAAGAGGATTATGTCTATCGATTAAAGAAAACCATGTATGGGCTAAAACAAGCTCCAAGAGCTTGGTATTACATACTTGACTAGTATCCACACTAGTAAGGTTTTAAAAAGGGAACAAATAATAGAAACTTATACATCAAGGTTGAAGGTGACCTATTAATTATTGTAGTATATGTTTATGATATTATTTTTGGTAGTAACATTGAACAATGAGTAAGAAGTTTCCAGCTAAAATGCAACAAGAGTTTGAGATGTCCATGTTAATAGAACTCACTTTCTTTCTTGGCTTACAGATTCATCAATAAAAAAAAGGAATTTCCATTTCTCAAAGTAAATATCTCAAGGAAATATTGAAGAAGTTTGGCATGGAGAACTATGCACCAGTAAGCACTCCCATGACTACTAGTTGGAAACTCAGCAAGGATGACGATGCTCCAGAAGTAGATCAAACCATGTATAGGTCTATGATAGGTTGTTTACTCTATCTCACAGCTTCAAGGCATGACATCATATAAGAAGTATGTCTAGTAGGAAGGTTTCAATCCAATACTAGGGAAACCCATGTTCTTGCGGTAAAAAGAATATTTAGATATTTGCAAGGCATTGTTGATTATGTATTGTGGTATCCAAAAGAAAGAAAACTCATCCTTAGATCTTATACAGATGTAGATTGGGCAAGAAGCATTAATGATAGAAAAAACACTAGTGGAGACACATTCTTCCCTGGAAATTATTTAGTGTCTTGGCTCAGCAAGAAACAAACCTCCATATCTCTCTCTACAGATGAAGATGAATATATAGAAACAACATCTTGTTGTACTCAATTGTTCTGGATTTAAAACAATCTCAAGGATATCCAAGTTCCTTGTGATAAACCTATCTCCATCATGTGTGACAATACAAGTTCTATTAATCTCTCTAAAAATCGTATTCAACACTCTAAGACTAAGAATATACCAATTATATATCATTTTATCAGAGAATAGGTTCAAGATCAGGTGGTCAAATTAAAGTATGTTCCTTCTAAAGAGAAGATTTCAGATATTTTTACCAAGCCATAACCTAGAGAACCCTTTGAGTATCTCATAAAGAAGTTGGGAGTGATATTGTCTTCCCTTATTCAATAAAGAACATACTTAACCACTTTGAAATGTGCACAGTTGAAGTTTGTTATGGATCTTGATGGTATTTGTTTTAAGGATGGCTATGTTCATGTAAATAGGACTGGATGAGAGAATATCCCAATTCATTATTTGTCATTGCTATCAAAGGGGGAGAATACCATAAAGGCCATTGATATGGAAGTTGTGCACATTGAAAGGGGGAGTAGATTGAAGTTGAGCACATTGAAAGGGGGATTAGCTTGCAGTTGTGCACATTGAAAGGGAAAATCCTACAGTCGTGCACATCGAAAGGGAATAGCTTAGCATAAAGGCCATTGTTTTGGTAGTCACCTTTCAGAACATAGAAGAAGGCTCTTTTGGTTACCATCAATGACAAAGGGGGACTTTTTTTCACATATGTTGTAATTGATGTCAAATAAGTAATGTACATGGAACACTAACAATATGGTGCACATGAAGTGGAAGTGCGTGAAAGGTAAATAGAAATGCAGAAGAATAATGGAAGGCACATAGATGACCATAGGAATGTATGAAGTGAAATCGAAGAAAATAGAGTTGAATGACCCTTGGATCGAGATGAAGCCAATGCAATGGAGGGAACTATGAAGAAATATGTGGAAACACTACAGAGTGGATTGCAACAACATATGTGGAAGTTGCATAGATGAAAACCTACAGGGCACCTTAAGACATTTTGATGAATGGTGTAGTGGACTGTGACGAGATGAATTCCATATGAAAAGTGACGAATTGGAATGTGACATGATGAGTGGAAGGTTAGAAGAAAAGAGAGTGAGTCGCCATCAGACACTTACATTTTGATGGGAAACTGAGTGAGCGTTCTACAAGGAAAATGCGACAAGATAAATACTTGTGCCTTGAGTCTTTCACTCCCATTTTATTTTCACATTAAGCAATCTAGAATGTAAATTTATGCATCAATGTTAAGGAGATGTGATGGAGATTATTCATTGGAATATTTTTTTTGTTTGATTTAGTCAAAGAATGAAGAGTCGTAGCTAAAAAAATAAATATACTTTATTTAGACATAAGTGTAACTGACAGGAATTTGATCTAGTCAAGATTTTTCCACAATGTAATTTTCATGCGTCCACATACTTTATTTAGACATAAGTGTAATTGACAGGACTTTGATCTGGTCAAGATTTGTCCACAATGTAGATGTCATGCATCCACATACTTTATTTATACAAAAGTGCAACTGATAGGACTTTGATCTAGTCAAAATATGTCCACAATGTAACTATTACGCGTCCACTTACTGGAAGGGAAACTCAGGAACAAACACTATAAATAAGAATGTGATATGTTCGATTGGTGTCAGGGATGATTTTAGGGGCTAAATTTCGCCCGTGGGATAATTTTCCATGGTTTCTCCCAAAAAATGTTTCGCTATTCTAAAAATGATTCGCTCAAAGTCTGAAGGATAAAATTATTTTACTTTAAAAATCACCAAACTTTTATATAAACTATATAAAATCCTTAGAAATTTGAATATTTTTACAAAAATATTGCCAAACATTGTATAGTTGGCATATGAAGGATTAGTAAGATTCACCAAGGTTTCTACATTTTAAAATAAATTTCCATCCTTAAAATCATCCCTAATTGGTGTGTTGATAGTGAGAGGAAAAAAGGTCATGTAACTATTCAAAATAACTAAACTAGAGATTTATCAGTTGTTCTTAATTATAGAGAAAAGTCTTGAAAAGGTCCAATTCTGTAAGAATTGTTTTTAACTAAATTCATGGTGGCAAGGTGGTGCTAGGGTGAGTTGAAGCTCACTGAGGATTGGTGTCCTCACTATCAATGATAGGTTGGTGCCTGAGAGGATTGGTGTCATCATTATCTACAACAGGTTGGTTCCTATGAGGATTGGTGTCCTCGTTATCTACAACAGGTTGGTTCCTGAGAGGATTGGTGTTCCCATTATCTACAATAGGTGGGTTCCTATTAAGAAAAATCATTATAAATTGTAAGTTGGTGCTTGCAAAAGAAAATAAATAAATATGTTATGTTGTTTTCTCCCGCATTGGTTTTCCACATAAAAATCATGGTGTACTTTGTTTTCTGTGTTGTTTTGATTTCTGCATGTATTGGTGATTAAGTAAGCACTTCTAAATAACTTTAATTATTGAAAGGAAATAAATTAGTAAAAAATTGATACAATATTGATTCACCCCCCCTCTTAGTATTTCTTTGAGTTTCAATAGACTACCCATGTAACCTTCTAGATTTGGTGAGTTTCGAGCATATTAGTTTTGGGTGAGTTGTCTACCTCACATGATTATCTTAGGAACCCATATTAGATTGAAATTTCACTAATTTTTAAAGGTATAGATACATTTCCTATCCTCCTCCATCAATTTATATAAGGAAATCATTCCAAGGGAGGAAAGGAGGAATAATTCAAGACACCCTTGTGCTGCCAAAATAGCCAAGGGAGGTAGATTTGTAGAAGTAAACTTATGTTGTAGGATATTAGACAAGATCTTATATATTTTTTCTTCATATCAAGTTGGTCTTTCTTGTGTGAGGGATAAGGAGGATATGGAGAAAGGATCTATGAGACGCTTCAATCAAGACTCAGGGAAAAACATAATTGATGTACTATTTATCCACATTTAATATAGATTTGTTTGGTTTTACCCTTCCATTACTGTTGTATTCAGTCATGTATGATGATAAATGGTAGATTTGGTCTTCCTTGAGTAGATCGGTTTAGATTTAGCAAATATTTTACATTTCTAGTGACAGAAGGATTATAGTTTGGTATTTTGTGTTCTCTTGTTTGCAGGAAATAGGTGGAAGGAGTTGGAACAAGATTTCTAGAGCTACATCATCCAAGAATACATAGGGACAACCACGAGGTACCGGGTGTTGTTACTAGAGATTTATCTTAGCTGTAAAAGAGAAATGCCTATCACATTTTGAACCAACTTCTGATTGGAAAGATGGCCCTTCTAGCCAAGGGGGGATCCCTCTTAAGATTATAAAATATGGGATGCTCAATCTTACCAAGAAACACTTGAACATAAAAAACATAGTGGTCGGATTTAAGATAATGAAACCAAGCAAAGGATAAACAGGGCTTGGGATAAGAGACAACAAACTATATAAAACGTTGAAAAACTCTTAGATCAATGACCTAAATCTATTGGGCATGGAGTCTCATCAAACAAAGCACAAAAAATTTCCCATGAAAGATAGAAGAAAAGAAGAGAAACAATTAAATATCAAACTTGTAGAGGGAAAAAGCAATCTCTATAAATCTGAGATGAAGAAAAGACCATTTACTGGGAATTTCTAATGATGAATCCAACAAAATGACAGTGAATGCATATAAGGCAATATATCAGGGTTATGAATAAGTAAAACATGTTAAAAACAAAGGTCATGTCTTACTCACAGTAAGACAAAGGAAATTCTTTGTCTCAAAGGATTATTTTATTATTTCAACAGTGGAGGTTATACCAAATTGTTACTTCTATAAACCTAATAATGATCTTACTTAAAAATAGTCATGAACAGTGATGGTATAATAATAAGTAAAATAAAGAAAATAGAATAAGAGACAAGGCTCTACTGAAGAATGGGCAATGAATCCAATAAATTAAAGCTTATTGTTTGAGAATATTTACAACAACCACACAAGCTTTATAGAGAATGCAACCTTGTTTCCTAAAAGTATTCCTAAGTTATCCAACCCCTAGCCCAGTCTTCATATGCCTCCTTTGTCCTTTGAAAGTTGATTAATTGATGCCTTGCAATCTGGAATGGTTGCCATAATGGTTTCCTGGAATTTTGCTCTCAAATCTAGAACTAGTCTTCAAAATAGAATAAATTGTTGAGATTAATTTGGAGCTCTCAACACCTTTGATTGATTTATTATTCTCATTAATCCATCTCAGAACTCCAGTTGACGATTATCCTCTCAAATATCTATAAAAAATCCACCAATTACCATTAAAAACATAATTAAAATCCAAAGAAAAACCAAATCTAAAAACTATTGAAACCATTTATTTGGAGAAAATAAAATTAAAAACAAAGATACATCCCCAAATACGATCCCAAATTATTTTCCAATTGTTATATTTTTGACATATGGACAATTTGGAATGAGATCTAAATATAGAAAACATTTAGTTACTAAATTTTCCTTAAAATCACACACAGAAAACTCAATTTGTTTTAATTTTGTAGTTTATTTTCTACTGAATTTTTGGAATGTTTAGTTTGAAATTTTCTGAAAATAAATTGTTCCAAGTTTTCCTCCTTTGTTTAATATTTCCAATGAGTACTCACAAACCTGATTGTGTGCCCCAGATCTCGAGATATGACCTCCCGAAGTCAAGGTCCTATAACTCGTAATGTGCAAATTGTTGAATAGTTGGTGTGTTTTGGGTAAGTTTAAAAAAAATAAAAAATTATAAATCCCACATGCATGGGATGAAATAAAAATTTAATGTTTATATACAACTTAGTGTATTCACTGCTTTTGTAGGATCTAGGCTTAGGTTGAGTGGGTAAGTAGAATAGGATAGTATGAGGGATTTTGGGACTTAAGGTAAGGTGGGGTCGAGTCTTAGGTGAGTGATGTAGGTAGATGAGTGAAAGAGTGATGTAGGTAGAATATGTCACTTTAGGGCTTCGAGGGAAAAACTAATATGGAATTTGACCACCCAAACACCATAAAATAATGCAAAAATAATCAAAACAATATATAAAAATAAAATACAATATAATAATAATTAAATACAAGAATATGCAATGTGTCAAGAGATGTCACAACTAATATTGATGTGGTGGTGACGTGGAAGTATCACCTATAAATTCTTGCCAAGTTAGCACTGTCACGTCATCAAAACAGTGGAAAAGCGCAAAACTTCAAAAGGCCATAACATTTGATCCGGGAGTCGAAATGAGGAAGATTTTATATTCCCGAAAATATCTCGGGGAGATGAAGATAATGGGATTATTAAAAATGGTAAATTATAAAAACCAAAAATTTCTCAAAACAAGAAACCAAAAGCAAATCTATGCAATATTCCAAAAAACTTATATGAGAATCATTTATTTTCAAGAAACATTAAGAGAAGGATGTTAAGGCCTCCACAAAATACTCTGATCTAAAAGAAAATCAAACTAGAGCCTCAAGAAAGTAAAATTCAAAAATCCTATTCTAAAATTTTATTTTAGAATTTATTTTATGTTCCAACACTAGGTATGAACCATTATCTTCCTTCTTATTGCATGATTTAGGATCAAATATAATGGATCTAGAGGAAAATTATACTATTGTCTATCCTATAGACTATCTCAAATCATGAACATATACAAGGGAGTTCTCACCTATCGGAGGGATTTCTCCATAACACTTATGATATGTGATAATCCAAGAAACGAGATACCAATCAATAGTATAGGAGTATAGGGGGTAAGTATGTCCACATTATGAGTAAATATGCATGGGGCTTAACTATAGTATGTAGACTATATGGAATTTCCATCCCAAGGATGATGCAATGTAATGGGTGCTAAAATGCAACAAGGGTTACTAAATTGGG
Organism: Picea glauca; assembly: GCA_000966675.3. Taxonomy (NCBI): domain Eukaryota; kingdom Viridiplantae; phylum Streptophyta; class Pinopsida; order Pinales; family Pinaceae; genus Picea; species Picea glauca. Next base: position 375,269 of record JZKD02S1742819.1, read on the forward strand.
GCACCCATGTAAAGTAATATATATCATTGGGTAAATGGAAAATGCAAGAAATAGATGGGTTAAACAATCAACTCGAATGAGGGTGATCTTATAGGTGATTTTAAAGGGAATTAGTTCCCAATGAAACACACTAAAGGGAGATATGCTAAACTAAATGATGAATAAAAATGATTACTTGAAGAGGACCACATAACATAGATAAATGAAGGATTCCATGATGAATTCTTGCATACATGTCAACTAATATGAACATGTAAAGGTTCCTATGAAAAGAAAACCAATGCTTAAAAATTAAAATTGGAACATCACATACCTTAATTCTTCAAGGGAAAATAGGTGTCTACATGAAGTATCAAAGTAGAAAAATCTAAAATACCCTTTTATAGGACTTGGGACTTGGCCATATGGGCCACAATTCCTCGAATATGAGACTCCCCCTTTAGATGACAATGGAAGGAATTATTAGGTATATATAGGTAGGAAATATCCCCCCATATCAACACCATAATAACATGAAGAAGTAAATCCTTTAGATGAAGGCACAAAACAAGTGGATGGTAGTTCAAACAATGATGATTCCAAAGGGATAATGGGCATAGAATAGGTGCCTCAATGCATATCTAATGAAAAGGAAGGATTTTTAGGAGATAGTGGTCTCATGGAGGTTGAAAAATAAAAAATGTGTATGGTATTCTCATCATGTCTTTAATGAGGAGGTATGATTTCAAATTTCATTTTCCCTCTTTTTGAAAAAAAAGTTGATTTTAAAGGGGAACATTGTCTACTATTGGGATTGTCTTATCCTCTACAGAGGAATCAAGATGACGAATGATTTTGAGGGCATCTCAAAATTGGGGTATCTTGGTAAAATGATGAAAATAATGACCATATGTATTGCACAAAGAACATAAATTATTGATGCACAAGAACTTAATATGTTTATTAGATGATTTAGGAAGAGAGATTTCCACAATTGGAGTGTATGGGTTTTGTTTTAAATCATGTGAATTTAAAAGGTCCTTTAACTCTAGGAGAAATGGATAGTTATTGGTTTTGTGGTCGATGAGGTTACACAAAGAACATGGGGAGGGGGGGCGGGTAGCTCTAGGTACAATCGTTTCAATGTCCATAAATTTTGTAGAGTTGGTAGTGCCTCATTCTTTCTTATATTTTTATGTGGCGACAACTCCTTTCCTAGGTTTGGTAGGGATTATTTATGATTGTGTATAATTTGTGGAAGACATAAGGGTAGTTCCTTTAGGCTGAATAGGTGTTAAATTCAAATGATGAGTGGTGTTGATGGTGTGCATGAGATTTGAGGATCTAGGTATCACATTGGGACTCCCAAGGTAATATCATAGGGTCTTCACTTAGTGAACGTGTGACATAGCAAATGTGTTCATTGGATATTAAAGAATACCTGTAATTTCAATATATATTGATAAATACCTCCCAAAATACTTTAGTTGAACCCCCTTCCCAATACAACTTTCTAATATAAAAACCCATATTATTATTATATATCTCATATTTTTATCAAATACCCCTTTTTGTACCCCAAAATACCTATAAACCCCTTTGTACCCCACATCCAACC
>JZKD02S1742819.1:385965-410292 GCA_000966675.3 Picea glauca
TATTACATAAATCATCAATCAATCAATCCTTTGACATCAATCAATCACTTGACATCAATCAATGACATCAATCAATCAAACCATTGGCATCAATGACAACATGATCCAACAACTAATATAAATCTTCATGAATATATGCAACATGTTATCTTTCCTTCAATATAAATTCAAATAGTCATGAGATATTTGGTATTGAAATATCTAAGAATCTCAATCAAACTTATAGTCCCAACCTTGACATTATCCACTATAAAGAGTGTGTTTGTTGCTAAATGGGTGTTGATCGTATCTGACGGATTTCAATTTCCCTAATTATTCAACCACTATGTTTCATATGTGAATGGTTGTGGTGAATTATTTGGATTCTTATCCCCACAACCCTAACTTAACTACCAAATCCTTTTGGCCCCAAGTAGGGATGTAATGTGTTAACTTAAGTGGTTAATTTTAGGTTTATCTTAGGTCATGAACCAATCATATGTTTAAGGAGTGAAGTGTGTGTACTTGTGATGTAACCAACTTCAAAAGGAAATTATTTAAACAATAGAACTTGCAATTAATGAGATTTGGAATTGAAATGCTAATTCAAAATTAAGACAAGTAATAAAGTAAAGGGAACTCTTTCTTTAACTCATTGATCTTTATAAAGATAAATAAGCATCTATCAATTCATATTAGCAAGCACAAAATCCTATTTCAACGTATCTATGGACTAGGAATAAATGAGCATGCAATTGCAAATTGAAAAGTAAGATGAACAAGTCAAATACTAGGAAACAAAGGAGTTTATTTTCTTTAACTTTACTAAATTTTCATTATGAAATCAAAGACCTATTATAAAAACAAATAAGAAAGGGTTGAAAGTTGAAAAATAGGTATCTATCTAGCTAGAAAAAGAAAAGACAAGGGCTCAAAAGAAAATCGAAATCCAAGGAAAAGTACTAACGCAACAAGGGAGGTTTTTATTCATCCAATTGTTTTGTAATTTAAAGCAAGTCTAAGGGTTATTCAAGAAATATATGGTTTCAAACTTATTGTGCTAAAATAGAAATATGTAATTCAATAAGGAGAAATCCTAAAAGTGGAACGTACTAGGAACCCTAGGGGGTATTTTCTCTACCTACAATATATCCCAAAAAACACATTAATGTACAACACCAACAACCTATAATCCCAAATGGACCTTATAGGAGTACTAATTGAACCAAGAAAAGTCAGAAATATAATGTTTTTTTAATTATCAACATAGTGCATCAAAGTAACCCAAAAGTTGAGTTGGTAGTGTAACAATAAGGGGTGAAAATTGTGTTGAATTAGTGTAGAAAAGTACCCCAAAAGTTGTGTTGGATTGATGCAGGAGCATTGCCATCGAAGTCAGAGAGGTCGAGAGAGGAGAAAAAATTAGACACCTCAATGTACAAAAATTTCAAATCAGCATTTAACAGAAGCAGAGCGAGTTGTTGAGATATTTTGGAAATATCGTTTTTAAATACTTTGTTTGTAAAATCGGGTCACCACATGAGAATGGACGGATGTTGTAAATTCTTACATGACTGTAAGGTGTTACAGATGTAGAGTGTCATCTCTTATATGATAATAACTCATATTTTTTGTAATAGGACTAAGTAGGTAACCGCTAGAACAATGATGGGATAGAATTCAGATAGGATGGAGAAGAGCTCGAGAAGCCACTCCTTAGACAAGATTTTTGTATTGTGTTGTAAGAAAAAATAGAGTTTGAAGATAGAGGATGAGAAGTTAGAGGTAACAGTTAGACATAGAGATTCTGGAGATAGTGAAGAAATGTGTTACTTATGTAAATACTTAATGAATGAAGATAATAGACAGAAATTGATCCAAATGCTTGGACAATGTTCATTTTAGTGTGTATTTGAATGAGTAATATATTCTTTGTGTGTTTATTTCATTATACTTATGTATGTTGTTCATAGTTGAGTATATGGACTTATGAAGTGTTGATTAAGTTTCAATTGTTTCTCTTCTAAGAGCTCGAACGCAAGGAGTGCATATTTGTTTGCAAGGTGTGCGTTAACAGAGTCTAGAATTGACTTAGGGAAGCTCGGGAGAGATAACAGGAACTTTAGTCTGAGGTCTGCAAGGAGTGCACAAGATCTAAAATCAACTAAGTGTCGAAAATATCAATGCGGCGAAGTGCAAGGAGAACATAACAAGATTTCTTTCGAAGAAATTCCTAAGTGTGAAGTTACAAAACCTAAATCCATATGAACCATAGATCCAGAGGAGGATACATACCAGCGTATCATTTATTTCAGAGAAGAATCTATCTGGGATCAAGGGGTAACGCAGCATCAAAACTCACCAAAGTATGAGGAGCGAAGCGAATCCTGACCATTGATTCAAGAGGACGCGTGGGAGAAGATTAGCTACTTCGGAAGAGGATCACTTCGGAGGGTAATATTGGCGAACAATGGTGTGAAGCCCGAACTACCAAAGTCCCAAAGTGTCAAAATAGATCTAGGTCGTTTTTCTCGAAGGATACATATCGACATATCTGATACTTCGGAGGAAAGGTACTCCAGAGGAAAGTCGCAAATAGGAAGACAAAACTACTGAAGCCCAAAGAGTCAAAGTTCATCGTGACCGTTGAGTTGCAACGGACACGTGCTGACAGATATGGAAGTCCAGAAGTTGGATGCTCTGGAGGAATGGTGAGGAGATATTTTTAACCAAAAGTCACCTGAAGTTCCAGAAGAGAGAGAGAGAGGACAAATATGGATCGTTAGATATAGGTAGGACACGTGGAAGAAATCTGTGTACTCCGGGAGAAGATCTCTCTAGAGGAAATCGAGAATGGTGAAACCAAACCTCCTGAAGCTTGAATATCTGAAGTAAATCATGATCATCAATCCGAGGAAGACACGCCTTAACAGATCATGGAATTTGGAGAAGAAAGCAAGGGGAAAGTAGAGTGTTGACCGGAATTCATCTAAATCACCAAAGAGGTAAGAGGCTAAAACCTTCGTTGTTGATTTCATAGACACGTTGTATCATCTCAGTCACTTCAGAGAGAGAGCACTTTGGAAAGAATGAGGGGTAAATTACCGAAGGACAAAAGTATCGAAGTGTCGAAGTCCGTCGAAACCATCCATTGGAAAGGGACGTGTGGTGCTTGATCTATAACTCCGGGTATGGAGCACTTTGGGGAGAAAATACTTGGAGCATTCGAAACTCTTGAATGTCGAAGTCCCAAAGTAGATCATAGTCATTGGTTGTGAGGGGATGCATGGCGCTTGATATATAACTCCAGGTATGGGGAAGCTCGGGGAAAAAGGACTTTGCGCATTTGAAACTCCTGAACTTTGAACTCCCAAAGTGAGGAAGGGCAGAAGTTTAATCCCATGGTTTCCAATTAGGGTCATGCGGAGGACCCTACGGGTGTTCTAAAATTCCCTAAAAGGAGATTTCATGCCTGAAGTTTAGGACTTTGACATGTGGGGAAAATTGTGAAGGTTCAACATGAGCCTGTGAACTAATTTAGCTCGCGAAGTTTATCGATCCTTGACCGGGAGGTCATACAAACCCGTGAGTGTATGGGGGTCTTCAACAAGTGGTATCAGAGTAGAAATTTTGTTTGAAGATTGTAGAAAAAGGTGAGAAGGTGAAAGAGTTTTGTTTGACAGCATCAAGTCAGAGAAAAAGAAAATTAAAGCAGTGGAATCATGCCACCTATAAGGCACAGAGAAAATCCATAAATGAGGCAACTCATAATGAGATTGGACGCCATGGAAACAACAGAGAGGAGAGGACTAAATGTTGGTGATGGCAGTGAACCTGAAAGTGAAGAGGTAGAAGAAGAAGGAGATGTAGAAAGAGAACCTGCAGAAGAACGACTACTAAGAGTCGTTTCGAATAAAGGAGCTAGAGAAAAAATAGGAGTCCTGATGTATGAAGGAAATTTGGAAGTTGAAGAATTGTTAGATTTGGTACGTGCTATGGATAAATACTTCGATTATGAAGAAATTAAAGAAGAAAATAAGGTGAAGCATGCAATAACCAAGTTGAAAGGTCATGCAGTGTTATGGTGGGATGAACTACAAGTTTATCGCAGATGAAAAGGTAAACAACAAATCAAAAGTTGGGACAGGATGGTAGCTACGTTGAAAGAGAAATTTATCCCTAGAGACTATTAGATAAATTTTCTTAGAAAGTTACAGAACCTAAGACAGAAAATCTTATCAGTGAAAGAGTCATCGAAGAATTCTATAAACTGAATGTCAGGGTTGGACAGAAGGAAAATGATGATGAAAAAATAGCCAGGTACATAAATGGGTTGAGATACGAGATACAAGGGGATATCAGCATGATGTCTATTGGCACAATCAAGGATGGTTATCAAGTGGCCTATAAATATGAAGAGAAGTTGGCCAGAAAACAAAGCTAGCGAAACAGGGGAGGAAATTCAAGGAGAGGCAAGGGAACCGCCTGAGAGAAGTTCTAGAAGCCAAAGAAAGAGGTTGGGAAGCATCATAATCACCCTGAAAAAGGGGGAAGGGGAGGAAATTCAAGCAGAGGCAAGGGAACCGCCCGAGAGAAGTTCCAGAAGCCAAAGAAAGAGGTTGGGAAGCATCATAATCACCCTGAAAAAGGGGAAAGTTCTAAAGAAGGAAAACACGGAGGAAGAAACTATTTTACTCAAGGAAAAGGAAGAGGCAAAGGAGGTGAAGTTAGATGTTATGCCTATGGAAAGACATGACACATGTCTTGGGAATTCCCTGAGAAGAATAAAGTTACTAGAGGGGGAGGAGAACAAAATTATAAAGCTCATAAGGATGTGGAAGTAGAAGTAGCAGAAGGAGGAAAAAACCTTATGATAAGGAAATTTCTTCTAAAGCTAGAGAAGGAGGCAGAAGAACCAATTCAACGAAAAAAAAAAAATCAGAATTGTTTGCAAGACAAAGGACATAGTTTGCAAGATGATCATAGATAGTGAGAGCACTGATAATATAGTATCCATAGAGATGGTGGAGAAACTGGAGCTGGATACAACTACACACCCAAATTCTTACAAGGTATTGTGGTTGCAAAAAGGACATCAAGTAATGGTAAGTCAATAATGCAAAGTTGAGTTTAAAATAGGAGGCTATAGGGATGATATTTTATGTGATGTAATTCCTATGGATGTTTGTCATATTTTTTTGGGGAGACCATGGAAATTTGATAGAAATGTCATTCATGATGGGAGAAAAAATACTTACACCTTATGGAAGAATGGTAGAACACACATGTTGTTGCCAATAGAAGACAAGGAGTCTAGTTCAAGTATACTTCTCATGAGTGGGAAGGAACTCTTGAATGAGGTCAAGAAGGAACAAGAGATGTAGTTTGTTGTAGTGAGGAAGCCAAGGGTTGTCCTTACAAATAATTCCATGGATTAATTACCTGAATAAATCCAAGAACTGATAGAGAATTTTACTGACATAGTAGTGGATGAGTTACCACACTCATTGCCACCCATTAGGAGTATCATCCATCACATTGACCTTATTCCAGGAGCCAGTTTTCCAAACAAAGAAGCATATAGGTTGACACCTCGAGATAATGAAGAAGTCAAGAATCAAGTCTAGGAGTTGTTGGATAAAGGTTTAGTCAAGGAAAGTATAAGCCCATGCGCAGTACCAACTATGTTGAGTCCCAAGAAGGATGGAGGATGGAGAATGTGTACAGATTCTAGAGCCATCAACAAGATCACCATTAGGTATAGATTCACTTTGTCAAGAATGTATGAATTTATGGATTTCTTAAGTGGAGAAATCTATTTCTCAAAAATAGACTTGAAGAGTGGATATCATCAGATAACAATGAGAGAGGGAGATGAATGGAAGACAATATTCAAGACAAATGAAGGTTTGTTTGAATGGCTAGACATGCCATTTGGATTGACAAATGCCCCAAGAAAATTTATGAGTTTGATGAATGAAGTATTGAAAGACTTCATAGGTAAATTTGTGATTGTATATCTAGATGATATACTAATCCTCAGTAAGACGGAGGAAGAACATTTAAATCACTTGACATTAGTGATGAGGAGGTTGCAGCGAGAAAAGTTGCTAATAAATTTTAATAAAATCTCTTTCATGAGGAAAGAACTCATATAATTGGGTTTTATGATCTCTTCAAATTAATTGAAGATGGATCTAGAGAAGGTGAGAGAAATCAAAGAATGGCCATCTCCTAGAAGCATATTTGAAGTGAGAATTTTTCATGGGTTAGCAATTTTTTATAGGAAATTTATCAAAAATTTCAGTGGTATATGTACACCCATACTGGATACTATGAAGAATAAACAAAATTATTTTAATTGGACAAAGGAGGATGAGAAAAGATTCAAAGTGTTGAAGGAGAAGATCATAGAACAACCAATTCTGGTCTTACCATATTTTGGGAAAACATTTCAGGTAAGATGCGATGCAAGTGGAGTAGTTATTGGAGCAGTCTTGAGTCAAGATAATAAGCCAGTTGCTTATTTCAGTGAGACACTTAATGACACCAAGAAAATTTATTCCACATATGACAAAGAGTTTTATGCAGTGATTCAAGCTTTGAAGAAGTGGAGGCACTATCTAATTCCAAAGGAGTTTCTCTTGTGTAGTGATAATCAAGATTTAAAATTTATTACTAGGAAAGAAAAGTTGAATCATGGGCATGCTAAGTGGGTAGAATTCATGTAGAATTTTACTTTTGTCATTAAACATATTTATGGAAGTAATAACAAAGTTGCATATTCTTTGAGGAGGAGGAGTTTGATTGTACAGCAATTCCAAGTGAAAACCTTAGGGTTTGAACACCTTAAGGAGATGTACCAAGAAGATCCATATTTTAAGGAGGCTTATGAGGCATGTGAGAATCCTTTGTTGGGGATAGAAGCCCATGGATAGAATATTTAATCCAAGATGGATTATTGTTCAAAGGAAGCCAATTTTTTATACGAATATGCTCGATGAGAGATCATCTTCTGAAGGAAAATCATAGTGGAGGTCTAGCCAAACATTTCAGCCATGACAAAACATTCGCACAGATGAACAGTTCATACTATTGGCTAGGTATGAGGACAGACATGAAGAAATTTGTGAGCAAATGTAGAATTTGTTAGTATGCAAAAGGGAGACAACAGAACATTGGTTTGTATCATCCATTTCCTATTCCAGAAAGGCCTTGGGATGCAATTAGTATGGATTTTGTATTGGGATTACCTAGAACCCAGAAGGGAAGCAATTCTATATTTTTTGTGGTAGACAAATTTTCCAAGATGGCACATTTCATGCCATGTCAGAAAAAAAGTGATGCTACACACATAGCCAATTTGTTTTTCAGGGAAGTTGTGAGACTACATGGGTTTCCTAGGAGCATAGTCTCAGACAGAGACACAAAGTTTGTAGGACACTTTTGGAGAAATATATGTAAGAGGTTGGGGACAAACTTGTCCTTTGGTTCAACATATCACCCTAAGACATATGGATAGACTAAAGTGTCGAACATAAGTTTGAGAAATTTATTGAGAATTTTAGTCACTGAACAAGGCCATTAATGGGATCAGATTTTGGCATAGGAAGAATTTGCATTTAAAAATTCGGTAAACATGAGTACTGGGAAAATTCCATTCGAAATAGTGTATGGAATACAACTAAGAGGGATTATAGAATTGAGAGATCTAAATCAATATTAGTTCGGGAGTGTTGGAGTAGAATATTTTTCTACAGAGATGCAGAGACTCCATGATCGAGTTAGACAGTAGCTACAGGACAATAATAAAAAGTATAAGAACAAAGTTGATCAGAAAAGGAGAGAAGTTCAACTTGAAGTTGGAGATGAAGTTTTAGATCATTTGAGAAAGGAAAGGTTTCCAAGGGGAACATATAACAATTTTAATATGAAGAAGATAGGACCATGCAAGATCCTCATAAAATTTGCATCCAATGCTTATGAGATTGAGTTGCCAGACAATGTTGGGATATCATTGATATTCAATGTTGTAGACCTGTATCCTTACCGGAGAGATGATGCAGGAGAACTAAATGACCAGGAGGATATTCAGTGGGAAAAATAGATGCCCACAACAAAAAAACCTTAGATGGAGAAAATATTAGAACATAGATTTGGGAAGAAAAACAAGAGAAATATGTATCCTAAATATTTGGTGAAGTGGAAAAATCACCCAGTGGAAGACTCAAGTTGGGTCACTAAACCTGAGATTTTGAAGCATGGGAAAATAGTGAAGGAGCTCATGAACATGATTCCATGAATATTTTAGCCAGAGGAGTATGATGCAAGAGAATCACCATTGAATTCAAAGAGGCTGAGAGAGGAGGAAAAATTCGACACTTCAGTGTACAAAAATTTCAAATCAACATTTAACAAAAGCAAAGCGAGTTGTTGAGATATTTTGGAAATATCGTTTTTAAATACTTTGTTTGTAAAATCGGGTCACCGCCTGAGAATGGCAGGATGTTGTAAATTATTACATGACTGTAAGGTGTTACAAATGTAGAGTGTCAGCTCTTATCTAATAACAACTCATATTTATTGTAATAGGACTAAGTAGGTAACCGCTAGAACAATGATGGGATAGAATTCAAATAGGACAGAGAAGAGCTCGAGAAGCCACTCCTTAGACAAGTTTTATGTATTGTTCTGTAAGACATAATAGAGTGTGAATATAGAGGATGAGAAGTTAGAGGTAACATTTAGACATAGAGAGTCTGGAGATAGTGAAGAACTATGTTACTTATGTAAATACTTCATGAATGAATAGAATAGACAAAAATTGATCCAAATGCTTGGAAAATGTTCATTTCAGTGTGTATTTGAATGAATGATATATTATTAGTGTTTATTTCATTATACTTATGTATGTTGTTCATAGTTGAGTATATGGACTTATGAAGTGTTGATTAAGTTTCGATTTTTTCTCTTTTGAGAGATCAAATGAAAGGAGTGCATATTTGTCCGCAAGGTGTGCGTTGACAAAGTCTAGAATTGAATCAGGGAAGCTCAAGAGAGATAATGGGAACTTTAGTTTGAGGTCTACAAGGAGTTCACAAGATCTAAAATTGACTAAGTTTCGAAAAGATCAAGACGGCGAAGTGCAAGGAGCACATAACAGGATTTATTTCAAATAAATTCCTAAGTTGAAGTTACGAAACCCGAATCCATATGGACCGTAGATCCAAAGGAGGATATGTATCATCGTATCATTTATTTTAGAGAAGAATCTATCCAGGAGGAAGGGGTACAACAACATCAAAAGTCACCAAATTCCGAGGAGCAGAGAAAATCCTAACCGTTGAGTCAAGACGATGCATGGTGGAAGATTAGCTACTTCGGAAGAGGAGCACTTCAGAGGGTAAGCTTGGTGAGCAGTGGCATGCAGCATGAACTGCCAAAGTCCCAAAGTGCTGAAATAGATCTAGGTTGTTTGTCTCAAAGGATACGTGTCAGTAGATATGATACTTCGGAGGAAAGGTACTCCATAGGAAAGTCTCAAAGAGGAAGACAGAACTCTCGAAGCCCGAAGAGATGGAGTGCATCGTGACCATTGAGTTGCAACAAACACATGTGGACAGATATGGAAGTTCGAAAGTTGGATACTCCAGAAGAATGGAGAGGAGAGAATGTTGACCAAAAGTCACCCAAAGTTCCATAAGAGAGAGAGAGAGAGAGGAAAAATATGGACCATTAGATTCAGGTAGGACACACAACAGAAATTTGTGTACTCTAGGAGAAGAGCACTCCGGAGGAAATCGGGAATGGTGAAACCAAAACTCTTGAATCCCGAATAACCAAAGTAAATTGTGATCGTCAATCTGAGGAAGAAATGCGTCAACAGATCGCGGACTTCGGAGAAGGAAGCAAGGGGAAAGCAGAGAGTTGACCGGAATTCATCCGAAGTGCCAAAGAGGTAAGATGATAAAACCTTCGTCGTTGATTGCATAGACATGTGGTATCATATTAGTCACTTTGAAGAGAGAGCACATCAGAAAGAATGAGGGGTAAATTCACAAAGGGAAAAAGTCCTGAAGTGTCGAAGTCCATAGGAACCGTCCATTGGAAAGGGACGCATGGCACTTGATCTATAACTTTAGGTATGGAGTGTTCGGGGAAAAAAGGCTTGGAGCATTCGAAACTCCCAAACGTTGAAGTCCCGAAGTATATCAAAGTTGTTGGCTATGAGGGGATGTGTGGCACTTGATCTATAACTCTGGGTATGGAGCAGCTCGGGGTAAAAGGACTTGGCGCATTCAAAACTCCCGAACGTCGAAGTCTTGAAGTGAGGAAGGGCAGAAGTTTAAGCCCACGTTTTCCAATTGGGGTCACGTGGAGGACCCTGCAGGTGTTCCATAATTCCTGAAAAGTATATTTCATGCCTGAAGTCTAGGACTTTGACCCGTGGGGACAATTGTGAAGTTTCAGCACGAGCCTGTGAGCTAATTCATCTCCCGAAGTTGATCGATCCTTGACTGAGACGTCGCGTAGCCCCGGGAGTGTAGGGGGGTCTGCAACATGGACCATTGAAGAAATAGGTACCAAAAGCTATGTTTAATGAGTGTGGGAATAGGGGTCAAATATTTTTCTAGATGGGAAATAAAATGTAGAAGATGCCAATATGTAACTAAGGAAGAGATGGAGGATTTTGACATGGTGACATATGTAAAACCAGAGCATACATAAACAAAAATAAATTACAAAATATAAACTATGAGTAATATGGGTGAGGGGGACAAAAAAAAACACCTACAATTGGGGAATAAGATTTGGATAAATTCCCTAGTGGAGTCACCAATCTATTTCTGAAAATTGGTTACATCGGTAAGCAAATCCGACTAGATTAAGTGGTTTCATATCAATACTAGAAGAAATGGTGTATAGATTTAGAAAACCAAACCCTAAGTATACTTTGCATGCTTCAAACCCTAGATTATTCATGAAATAAAGAACAAAAGGAAGAAACTATTACATTAACATGAACAAGAAATATGAAAGAATGCAAATAATTTCCATTACTAATCAGAAGATGAAAGAATACACCTAATGGATGAGCTTGTTGAAGTTGATGGGCTGGAAATCCCCTCATTAGGATGGGTCCTTGGATTCATTGATGTTATTGTGATTCACTCCTTGGTTGATAAGAAAGGTACCTAGGTAAGAAACATATTATCAAGAGGAAGAGGTCCTCAAGGTTTTCATGATATTTCGACAACATAACCCTCGTGATAATGGATATATGGATTGACCTCCAGTATTGTATTTATAGTGAAATAGTGGTTAAGTCCTCTTGACACGGTCTTCTAAATAGTGGCTAGAGATGACCAAATAAATAGTAACAATAGAAATTAGCCTTTATGATGGTCCACATAATACTAACATCCCATCATAGAAATTCAGGCACATTAATTGTTAGAAAAACAGGATCGCAGAGAAATAAAATAAAATAAATGCGGAAATAAAACACAGAAGATACAAAATACTATAAAGACACAAATATATGTGGTTCACCCAGTGTGGGATACATCCACCAGAGAAATTTTCAGGTCCTTCCTTATTATTATCCAGCAAAATGAAGGGATACAACGTTTAGCACACTTGTTGTAACTTCGTATTTTTTCTCTCATAGTATCCTCTCTCAGAATATAATATTTGCGATAATACACAGCCGCAATACAATTCCATAAAAAAAGAGGGAATCCTTCTAGGGAAAAAAACCATAAAATAAGTTCTACCTTCATATCTGGGACCTTATAATGAACGGTACAGATTGACTATGAAATTACAATATTTTACAAGGAAATGTTTCCCAAAAATTTTCTTTCGGGGTGTTGCCCCTGAATCCCCCACTGGGAGGAGGATATGAAAATTGTCTCTACCCCCACTAGAATCCCCTGGTGACATTTGTGGTGGGTAAATCCCCCCCCCCGCACACACCCTCCTATTAGGGAATGGGATCCAATAATGGCTGAAACAAACCTATGAATCAAGAAAATAATCAAGCTCCACAACCAACAATCTCCCACTTGGAGACTGATCACAACAACTCCACTGTTGCTTTACCTACTGGACTATACTCCACCTTGGACCTGGAAAAAAATTCATCTTCACCTTCATGCTTGAATACCAAATGAAAATGAGCAGGAACTCAGTTTCTCCCTAGTTACTCCCTTTGTTAACATGTCTACGGGATTATGGCTAGTATGTATCTTTTACAACTTCAAATGTCCATCTTCCAATATGGATCATATGAAATGGTACCTGAGTTGTATATTCTTATTCTTTGAATGTAAGGTTTAGTTCTTTGCAATATGAATGGAACTCTTGTTGTCATAGTACAACCTGATAGTCTCCTTCTTCTTTCCCAATTCCTCCATAAATATCTGTAACCAAATCATTTCTTTACTAGCCTTTGTAGCAACAACATACTCTGCTTTTGTTGTTGAAAGTGCAACAACCTTTTGTAGTTTTGAAATCCAACTTACTGATGTTCCACCTACAATAAAAGCATACCATGTGGTGCTCCTCTTGTTATCTTTATCACCTGCCATAGTTGAATCAACATATCCCTATAGAATAGTGCCTGAACCTCCAAAACATAATGCATGAGTAGAAGTACCTCTCAAATACCTGAGAATCCACTTTAATACCTCCCAATGTTCTTTACCTGGATTGTTCATATACCTTCTCACAACTCCCACTACATGTGAAATAGTTGGTCTTGTGCAAACTATCGCATACATCAAGTTGTCAACTACTTATGAATAAGGGAACCTGGACATGTATTTTGTATCCTCATGTGTCTTGGGACACATTTCTTTAGTTAATTTGAAATAAATGGGCAAAAGTGTACTAATTGGTTTTTCATTCTGTATTCTAAACCTCTCCAACACATTCTATATGTATTCACCTTGAGACAATGTCAATTTGTGATTTTTCCTATCTCTTGTTATTCTCATACCAGGGATTTTCTTTGCATCACCCAAATCCTTCATCGCAAATGAATTAGATAATTTCTTCTTGAGCACATTTATATCCTGCATATTAGACACTGCAACAAACATGTCATCTACATACAATAGAAAGATAATATAGCTTCCATTTTCTAGCCTTTTAAAATAAACACAATGATTAGAATCACATCTACTATAACCTTGTTATGTCATAAATCTATCAAACTTCAAATACCATTGCCTTGGAGCTTACTTTAGGCCATACAATCTCTTGTTCAACCTGCATACCAAATTTTCCATCCCTTTGACCTCATAGCCCTATGGTTGTTGCATATAAATATCTTCATCCAAATCCCCATGGAGAAAAATTGTTTTTACATCTAACTATTCAAGATGCAAATCTTCTACTGCCACAAGACTTAAAATAGTCCTAATTGAAGTCATATTAACAACAGGAGAAAATATTACATCAAAATATATACTTTTATTTTGTGAAAACCCCTTTACAACAAGTCTAGCTTTGTACCACTTTTTTCCTCCATCTTCTTCCTTCAACTTGTAAACCCATTTATTCTGCAATGCTCTTTTTCCTGCAGGAAACTGAACCAAGTCTCAAGTCCGGTTATTTACCAAGGAATCCATTTCCTCTTTCATGCCTTCCTCCAACTTATTTTTAGTGTTTGCTTGCATTGCCTCTTCATAACATTCTAGTTCACTAGAATCAGTCAACAATAAATAATACAATGAAGGAGAGTATCGTTCAGAGGGTCTACTTAACCTAGTAGATATTCTAACAACACTTATAGGAGTTTGAGGTTCCTGCTTCTCCTGTTGTTGTACATTTTGATTTTCTGGTACCTTTGGAATTTCTTTTTCAATGATCTCATCAAGCACTGTGTATTCTGGTTTTTCTTTTTCCTATTTCTTTGCCTACAAATGATCTTTGTACATGACCTTCTCATTGAATATGACATCTCTACTCCTAATGATTTTGAGGTTTTCATAATACCATAAGAGATAACAAAAATCATTAAAAGTGTATCCAATAAAAGTACACTTGGATTTTTCCTCAAGCTTTGCTCTATTTTCTTTATCACTATGGAAAAATGTTTCACAACTGAAAGTCTTCAAAAAATAATAGATTACATTTTTACATGTCCATTCCTCCACTGGAATTCCACCATACAAAGAGCTTGAAGGTCCTTTGTTTTTAATTATATAGCAGTATCTACAGCATATACCCATAATTGTAAGGGAAACCCTGCATGCAATCTCATACTTCTTGTATGCTCCATGATGGTGATTTTCATCCTTTCTGACAAACCATTTTCTTTTGTTGTTCTTGGAACTATTTTCTCTCTACGAATCTCATGGTATGAATAGTAATCATCAAACTCCTTGCTGCAATATTCACCTCCAATGTCTTATCTGAGACACTTCAACATTTTTCCTGTCTCATTATCAACCAAAGCTTTCCATTTCTTAAAAGTATCAAAAACATCATATTTTTGTCGAATGCAATAAACCCAAGTTTTTCTAGTTGCATAATCAATAAAAGTAACATAATAGCAAGAGCCACCAAGAGATTATACCTCAGATGGTCCCCATACTTCTATATGCACAATCTTTAACCTTCCACTATTCTTTTCTTTTCCAACTCTAAGAAATATGACTCTCTTATGTTTTCCATAAACACAATGCTCACAGAAATACAAATCAATTTGTTTAAGATTTGGCAACAAATTTCTTTTGTGAAGTATCTGCGTCCCCTTCTCACTCATGTGTCCAAGCCTATGATGCCACAGTGTTGTATCCACTCCTATAAAAGCTAAAGAGATATAAAATTCAGTATTACCAGTACATAAATAAAATGTACCTACCTTCTTTCCTTTTTCTATCACCAATTATCCTTTGGTGAACTTCCACACCTTATCTGTAAATATAGATATACATCCTTCGCTTGCCAATTTCCCTGTTGAAGTTAGATCTAGAACATGTCTTACCTCTTTCAACAACCATTGGTTTCCATTCCTTTGATTTATTTGTACCTTTCCCATTCCAACAATTTTGCATGGTGCATCATCACCCAAATGAACCTATCCAAAATCAGCTTGAACATAATATATAAAAAATTTCCTATAGGGTGTGGCATGAAATGAATCCCCTGAATCTACTACCCAAGACTCATAAATATTATCTACAGAAAGAATCAAAGCATCTTGTAACACATCACTTGTTACATTTGCTTCCTAATTTTTCTCTTGTTGTCCATCTCTTTGCTTCTTTGGAGCTATGAAGTCTTTCTTCAAATGTCCTTTCTTCCCACAATTCCAACATTCTATATTTCCTAGTATGGATTTGAATCTACCCTTCCTAGAATTCCCATGGTTCCCTGGGCCCTTTCCTCTATCCTTTTGTCTTCCCGTGTTCTCCATGTTTAACGCATTACCTGATGTCTCACCTGTTATTTTCCATCGCATTTCCTCGCTAAGGATATCACCAACAACATCATCAAATTTTAGAGTGTTTGAACCAGAGATGGATTTACATACAGCCATGACCAAGCCATTCCAACTTTCTAGCAATGAGCACAAGATTAGAAGATCCCTGACCTCATCATAAAAGTCCACTTTTATAGAACTTATCTGATTAGTAACTGTATTAAATTCATTTAAATGATATGCAATAGAACCACCTTCTGACTTCTTCATATTAAATAATATCTTCATTAGAAATACCTTATTGGACGTCGAGGGTTTTTCATATAGTTTATCCAATGCATTGATCAGCTCATTTTTTGTCTTTTCTTTTGAAATATTGAAAGCTACCGATGTTTCCAGCCTCATTCGTATCATTCCTAGTGCCTTTCTATCGAGAACCTCCCATTATTCATCCTTCATGGGCATTGGCTTCTTCTATTCCTCCCAATGGTAGGAATAGATCCTTATGATATAAATAATCTTCCATCTTCATCTTCCATAACTGGTAGTTTTGGCCATTAAATTTCTCGACCCTAAACTTTCCATCTTCCACCATTGCTCCCACTCGAACCAGGAACCCTCGTTTCCTGCAAGTTACCTTCGCTCTGATAACAGTTTTTAGAAAAACGGGATCGCGGAGCAATAAAATAAAAAAAAATGAGCAAACAAAACATAGAAGATACACAATACAATAGAGACAAAGATAAACATGGTTCACCTAGTGTGGGCTACATCCACCATATAAATTGCCAGGTCCTTCCTTATTATTATCTAACAAAATGAAGGGATACAACCTACATCACACCTATTGTAATTTCCTCTTCTTTCTCTCACAGTCTCCTCTCTCAGAATACAATATTCGCGATAATACACAACCATAATAGAATTCCCTAAAAAAAGAGGGTTCCCTTCTAGAGGAAAAAACCCTAAAATAAATTCTACCATTAGATCTATGACCTTATAATGAATGTTCCATATTGACTATGAAATTACAATATTTTACAAGGAAATTTTTCCCAAAATTTCGTTTCAAGGGCACTGCCCCCGAATCCCTCGCCGGGGGGGGGCTATACAAAAATGTTGTCGCCCCTCCCTAAACCCCCCTGGCAACAGTTGTGGGGGGGAAAGCCCCCCCACACCCCCCTATTAGGGAATGAGGTCCAAGCATGACTGTACCAAACCTCTAAATCAGGAAGATAATCAGGCTCCACAACCAACATTGATGAGATATGGAAACAGTCAAATTGGCTATTTTATAGGTCAATGTGTTACGAGGGAAAAAATCTCTATGACCAAGGGTAAACCACAATAGACAGGTATGACTTCATAAATCAACTCAATTCCAACATATGTTATATAAACAAATGTGAAAGATAATAAAGAGGCCTACCTCAATCCAACGTTTGATGATGTTCCACCGTTGATCACTTTGACCCAAAGATTTATACCTGCAATAAGTTCTCAAGAAACAAGTAGAGAAAGTACATAGTGATGATATAAAGGGGTTAGCACATTAGATAGCATAATACATTAATAAACATTACAAACTTGCCCATGGATAATAATCATATATTTTTAAGATACCAATAGGAAAGGAAAGGAGTATTTATATTAATAATTGATCAGCAGAAGTGACAACATTACAGCCTTTCATTTCGGCACTGTTTGAAACCAAGAAACAAAGTTCCTTCCAATCGGGTCTCCACCACTTCAATCCTCCACCAAAGGAAATCTCATAGGAAAGAGGCAATGAGGTCTTATCAACAATAGGGAAAGAGCTTGGGGGATGAACAATG
Source organism: Picea glauca (assembly GCA_000966675.3). NCBI lineage: Eukaryota > Viridiplantae > Streptophyta > Pinopsida > Pinales > Pinaceae > Picea > Picea glauca. The sequence continues at coordinate 403,216 of JZKD02S1742819.1, forward strand.
TGTTTAGACTTGAGGGACAAAGGGGTGCAGACTCAATATGAAGTAATTTCTCCAGAGTAACTTTTCTCTCAAAGTTGAATGCTTTCTCCTTTTTTTTTCATAGCTCGAAATTGTGCTTTTATAGCCTTCAAAAGGCAACTGAAGGGTCAATTCGGAACATTTCCAGTATATGGAAGGCCAAGGATCAAAGATCTCCTTTCGTGACATGGAAACCTGACTTCATTTTTGTATTTTCCAGCACAAATCCCAATGTACACGAGTTGTAGTGGAGAAGCCATCATATATGCATCTTGTATAGCAGATAGGGAGCATATATGTGGAAAAAAGTATAGTTTTGGCTCTGGATTACTCAAAAATGGATGACAAGTCTACATAGGGAAATGGAAAATGGCCCTCTGTGTAAGATAGCAATGGTGAGGAAAATCTTGCTAAAACAAATGCCCCCTAATGTGTGAGATCAGAGGAGTATCTGCGATGGCCGAAATACATTATAAATTACCCAGAAGTGGAGTGGTAGAGAACCAGCTGGACGAACTCAATTGCTCATTACATTTTGTATTGACTTTGCATACATGGATGACAAGAACACAATGTAGATCCATGTGAAAAATATACCAAATAAGTGTCTATGACCATGAATAGGAAAATACAAATGCGGTCATATGCCAAAATCTATCATAGTCACGAACGAGGCCCAGTGAAAACTAGTCTCAAAATCAATATGAAGATATATGTATACCATGGAGTACAATCTGATCTCCCATGATCACTGAAGTCGAATAGGTACTAGTCCAATGAAAGGGAAGCAACAACTCAAGAAAGTTGTGGCCACGTGGTGTTGTCTTCAAGTCTTCTACACTATCCTCCAAGGGTGCAAGTCTATATCATGTGAATAAAGGAGTTGAGGTTGAACACAATGAGACATCATTTGATTACCGGTCATTGAGGTATACCATTAACTGTTGGCACAGGGGCATACCCAGGGTTCATCTCCAAGAGCGCACCAACAAGCCCTAACCACTGGCCCTTTCAGCAACACCTACGAAGCAGATGCAGTCTCACCTGAAGCATTTATGAGGGGGTTGCAGGATAGGGATGTCTACAACCAAAGGGAATATCAAGTGGATCAGTCACAAGAACAACACAGCGTTCATATATCACTTATCATCTTATATTTATTATGCACATCTACTTATTAGATCTAAAACAGTAATGCAATCACAGTATATCAATGACAGAGATACAATACCAATCACACACAACACAAAATATACGTGGTTCACCCTCTCTTTAGGGCTACGTCCACAAAACTGTTCTTTATAATATATTAGGATGAAGAATACAGTTTGTGTCTACACTCTTAGCTAGTAGATCTTCTTTCTTCTCCTCTCTTTCTCTCCCCTTCCTGCGCACCAAACTGCAGGATCGATCTTCACACCCAGCTGAAGATCTTACAATACCAAAAGGCTCTCACACTTAGCGCTTCTCTCTCACACAACAATAATCACTTTTAATCATCAATACAACAATACCAAACAATATCGTACCAACCCAAACTAGGTCCTCGTGACCTTTATTTATACATTACAATATCTCATCGACATCCTTAGGCTGAAACCTAGGTGTCCAAAACCCTAAATACCAAAACCCTAGGTGTATAAACCCTAGGTCAACTTGACCCACATTTTCAGGGCTTCACCAACTTGTCTTTCCTTCCTTTTAGTGCATTTCTCCAAAGAATCTAATGGTGGATTTTTTCACTTGCTAAGTTATCCATGATCCTTCTTTCTTGTTGATCTGTCATCCTCGATCTCCTCGTCCAATGGCTTGCTTCTCTCCATCTTTTCTTCTCTTTTGCTCACTTCGACCTAGTAACAGTCATTGTGTCTTCTGCGAAGTTCACATTCTCCCTTTTCTTCCTTGATCTTCACATAATTCCATAACCAAGGGCCAACAGGCCCCCAACACTCACCTGTGACTCATCTTGAGGCACTTCAGACCTGGTCCATCTGTTTTACTTCGACTTCTGGCTGCACAGTGCAGACTCTACTTTCTGCTTTATGCCTTCTTTTCCTCCTTTTCTAGACTGTCTTTTCTATGTCTGGTACCCAATTTCAACTACACCTGGTACCTATACCCTTTTTGTCTTGCATTTACTAGGAACTGAGGGGCATCTAGTTGTCATAATACAATTTCAACTGGATCTCATTCACTAAACATTCCTTCCACTCCCCATTTAGAGTCTTCAATTGCACAACTCCTCCCTCTGTAACATAAGTGATCTGATATGGCCCTAGCCAATGCGTTCTGAACTTCCCAGGATGTTTTATGAACTTGTTGTCATATACCAGTACTAGATCACCTTGTTTAAATTCCTTCTTCCTGATGTGTCTGTCATGGTAGGCATTCTCTCTTTCCTTATGTACCTGCTGATGGAATCCTGCAATAAATCTGTCTTCCTCCAATTCAACCAACTGTGCAAACCTCTATTGAACAACGTCGGGGTCATCCATATATGTAAAGCAAACAATTCTTAAGCTTGGTACCAGATATTCCATTGGAACAACAACTTTGAGACCATAAACCAACTTGAGGGGGGTATGTATTGTTAGCTTCTTACAAGTGGTTCTATAGGCCCAAAATACTAATGGTACTCTTAGATCCAAATCATCCCTGTTCACACTACAAATCTTCATGAGCGTTGTCTACAAGATCTTGTTGAATGCTTCAACTATCCCATTTGCTTGTGGATGATAAGGTGTGCTCTTTTGATGGTGGACTGCAAATTCTTTATTTAGGGCTTCAACTGTCTTATTGATGAAATGTGTACCTTGATCACTCATAAGGATCTTTGGGCATCCAAACCTGGTTATGATGTCATAAAATATGAAGCACGTAGTTGTAGTTGCACTACAATCCTTAACTTCTCTTGCTTCGGCCCATCTGTTCAAGTACTCTGTAGTTGTAATTATGTACCTTGCTCCTGTATGATTTCCTGGTGGGTTTATAGGTCCAACGAAGTCAATGGCCCATTTCTCAAATGCTTGTAGGGTCAATTGTGGGGCTAATGGTCTGGATGGTTTCCCAATTCTTTGGCATACATTGCAGGCTCTGGAATAGTCTTTAGCATCTCTGTGTAAGGTAAGCCACCAAAGGCCAGCTCTAAGAACCTTCTACATAGTTTCTTTCCCTGCGCAGTGTCCTCCTACGATGCCTTCATGAGATTCTACGAGGATGAGTGGTCGTTCTGCCTCCATAACACACCTTCTCAATATCTCATCAAGTCCCATCTTGTATAGATGTCCATCTATAAGTGAGAAGTCTGCAATGCGCACTACTATTTGTTTCTTCTAAGGAATTGTATATTCGGTATGTGCCATTCATGTTGTCAGGAACTGAACTATCTCTGTGAAGTGGATTGATATTTCTAATGGCTGGTATCTGTGCATCTGGTAGTGCATCCTCCAAACTGGTCGGCTCTTCACCATGTTCCAACCTGGACAAGTGGTCAAGACCTTTGTTCATTCTCCTTGGCTTTACTATGATATCAAAATAATATTCCTAAAATAGCAAAAGCCATCTGCATATCCTTCCCCCCAACACTGGCTTGTTGACTAGGTATTTCAGCGTGAAGTGATCAATAAACATTTTAAAGCGTCCTCCCAACAAGTAGTGGTGAAATTTGTGCAATGTGTATACCATGGCTAACCCTTCTCTCTCAATGGTGGTGTAATTAATCTCAGCAATTGATAGCTTCATGTTAAAAAAGGCTAACGGGTGGTCAATATCTCCTTCTCTCGGCTATGCTAACACATCTCCTAAAGAAATGGAGGACGCATCGACATGCACATGAAACTCCTTGGTCTAATCTGGGAAAACCAAAATGGGCGCAATAACCATTTTATGTTTCAGTGTGTCGAAGCTCTACTAGCATTTTTCTGTCAAACTAAACTGACAATCTTTCTTCAACAGCTTCTCCATGGGTGTTGTAATTTGAGCATATCCTTTAATGAATTTTTTTTAGTATCATGTGTGTCCCAACGCAGTGCGTATTTGTTTGACTGAAGTAGGAGGGGGTAAATCAACTATAATGGAAATCTTGGATCGATCTACCAGAAATCCTTGCTTACATACAATATGTCCTAACAGAACTCCAAATCGTGAAAAGAAAACACATTTCTTCAGGCTCAAGGTGATTTGACATTGCCTGCATTTATCCAACATTAGCCTTAGACATTCAATATGATTCTTCAATAAACTAAAAACAACCCAATCATCAAAATATGCTTCTAAAAATTTATGCAGAAATTCCTTGAATGCTTCAACCACCACCCTGGAAAAGATGGTTGGGGAATTCTTCAATATGAATGGCATTACTGTGTATTGTTAGGATCCCCATTCTATTGTAAATGTGGTCTTATGGCGATCTTCCTTGGCAATATGGATCTGATGGTATCCTAAAAATCCATCTGTAAAAGAGTATACTTCCTGGCCTCCCACATTATCTAACACTTTGTTAGTGAATGGTGTAGGGAAGGGGTCATGTAAACAGGCATCATTCAGCTTTCTGAGATCTATGCATATTATGATCTCTCCTGTCTTCTTGTCTTGTACCACCATAGGGCTAATCCACTCTAAATCTTCAACAGGTTTTATAATCCCTTCTTCCAGCATTCTTTCAAGATCAATCTTCACTTTTTTCTTATATTTAGGGTTCAGTCTGTAAGGTCTCTGTTTGACTGGTCTTGCATCTAGCTTCAGAGGGATCCTCATCTCTCCCATAGGTCCTTTAATTCCCTTCATATCAATGAACTTGGTTGGAAACAAGTCCTAATATTCATGCAGTAACTCTATAATTTTTTCAATGGTAGTAGAATCCCAATAATCTCCAACATTTGCAAGATTTGGGGTCTGTTCTGTTCCAATATTGACCTTCTTAAGCTTGATCGGTTGTCCAATAAATGGTAACTCAACTCTTGGTCCTTCTACATCTCTCTCAACTGTTGTTTCTGCAATTTTCACCTTCCTCGGATCATCATCTTCATCAACATTGATGTTGTAACAACCTTGTAGTTTCTGGAGAGGCACAGTCCATTCGTCCTCTTCTTGTTCCAAAGGCAGGCTAGATACCTCCCCGAATAATTTCTATCTCACAATCTATAATTCTTGATCTACTGAGGGATATTGACTTTCAAATAAGAAGGTAGTTAGAAAATTATGAGTCATACCTTTCCAATCTGTAGTGATGAGGTGATCAAAATCTAGACCAGGGGTCTAAATTTTGCCCAATTTTCAAAGTGTTCAGAATGCGACGAAAACAGTGCCATTGCGTCTGTCTCGTCTTCCTGATTCCGACGGTATATTTACTTTTCCAAATGGACTTCGTATGGAGAATTTATCACGATCTGTTCGCCGAGCCAAACAGGTAAAAAATTGATGCTAACTATACCTGTCTGTACAGTCCGTACAGGACATGTGGCAGGTCCATACAGGACACATGGTAGGTCCATACAAGACACATGGCAGCTCCAAATGATGACACATGTCAAGCAGATTTGGACTTTTTGGTGTACGGTTTGACCAATTCGAAGGTGACACATGTCACCACTGGAAGGGTGACACGTGGCACAGGATGACATCAGCATCCTACGTGTCGGATGACGTCAGTAGCACACGTGGCGATGATGTGGCAAGCAATGGTTGGTTGACTGCTGGCAAATGAGGAGACGACACGTGTCATTTGGCGGTGAATGGTGTGAGGACACGTGGCCCAATCCGTGGGCACCACGTGTCACTCGTTTATTGGATCGTTGGTTGGTTCATTATGGTTGTAAAAAATTATATGGAGTCCGCGGGGTTCGACCCCAGGACCTCCCCCACGCCATACGCCTTCGCACGACCGCTCGGCCACTAGGCCACAAACTATTTCTTGTTATGTATGTGGGCCCATTTATATTTAAATTTGCAAATTTGTAATTTGGGCGGGGGGTCGGGCCGGGGCTAAGCCCCAGCCCGTGGTCGCGTGGTTTATTATATGTGACCATAACCATATATGTATTATGCGCGCGATGTTTTAAAATGTGAAAACCCACGGTCCTTTGTATCATTACATGTGACCACCGTATGTTATATGGTGCACGTGGTTGGAGCGGGGTATATAAACACGCGGTCCTATTATTATACCATATGACCACAACATGAAATATTTGCGCACGGGTTTTTAAGCCATGGTCTTATGGCATGACCCATATGCCCACGACCAGAGCGGGAAGTTGGCATGGTTTTGTAACCGTTTGGCCTTTTGTTTTTAGCCCGAGGTCGTATGAACCATATGCCCGAGAGCTAGGCAGTTAGGGGCTGGAGGCACCCTAACCGTCCTACAGTTTGGACCATTTTTCGAAACTTCTCGGTGCTAGGTTTTAACACGCATTTTGGAGCGTGTTCTTGGTTCATGCACATAGAGGTGCGTTTTGTAGAGCCAGTTTCAGAAAGCTTGAAGGAGGAAAATGGAAGAGGCCTAACTTCTTCATCTTTTGGCCGATTGAGGTGCCGTAAAAGCCCAGCTAGGGGTTTTTGGATGTGCTGGATCCATTGGTGTTGTTTTCAAGGCCATTTGAAGACTTCTTCTACATGTTTTTCACCATTTAATTTTCATGAAGCTCTAGGGAGCTTTAAGCCCTCATTGATCGAGGACATGGTTTGGTGAGCCTATGTTTGTTTTCTGTGACTGAATAATCATTTTTGGCTAATTGATATGCTCTGAACACATTGGGACAGGTTTCAGAGGCTATTGAGGACTTTTACAGGTGTTTTTTCCAAAGAGAAGCTCAGGGAAGCTTATGGCCACATGTAGAAGAGATCATGCCCGGATGAGCCATGATCCGTTTTCAGAGTTCTATTAGTCATTTTTGGGGTTTTTATGTGTTCTGATCTCAATGGTACAGTCTGTTTTTCCATTGGAATTGAGAAGCAGCTTGTAAAATAACTTTTGACTAATTAATCCTAGAGAGCCAAGTCCATTGATGGAGGCTCAAGGAGATGTAGCCCGGAGGGGGGTGAACTCCTTTATCATGTTGT
>JZKD02S1742819.1:410342-434512 GCA_000966675.3 Picea glauca
AGTACTTATATAACCATTTAAAAGAACATTTCCTCACACATAAGCATTTACAAGAAGATACATGAACTTAACACATAAGTTTATCTTGCATAGTTTAACACATGAAGCAAGGTCCCGTAAAGTTTATTTTAATGAAGTAGCGGGTGCTTGCATAGCATAACAAGTCAGCCTTCTATTTTCAGTTCAGGTGGTATCAGAGCATAAGTTTGTTTTGCTCGTGTGTTTTCCATTGATAGCTTAAGATTTAGCTATTGGTTTTTTTGCAAATTTTGTGTTGAAGTTGGATATCTTCCCAGGATGGAGGAAGCTTCAAGTATTGATAGTTCTCATACATTTTCTTTATCTAAAGAAGAAATTATAATCATGAGAGATTTGATGAAAGAGATGTGTGAAGACAGGAATAAGAACATTGCCCTTGAAGAGCAGTTGATGGCCATGAAGCAGGAGAAAGAACAGTTTCTTGCAAGGTTGCATGAGATGGAGATTCAACTCCATGAGGCAAAGGAAACCCTTACCAAGTACATGCATGAACATAAGGTATGCAGTGTTAGTTTATCTTCTAATTCCTCTAAATATGAATGTTTTGGTGGTTTTGAGAGTCACACAAGAGGAATAGGGTCCAAGTTGTTGTTAAAAATGGGCTATGGAGGTAAAGGTTTGGGCAAGCATGCACAAGGCATTGTTGAGCCTATTGTTGTTGAAGAGAGACCTAAGTTTTGTGGTCTTGGATATGAACGGCAAGATGGAGAAAATTCCAAAGTCGAGGAAACAAGGGAAAAAGTTCCAAGCATAAACTTTGTTTCAAGTTCACCTCCTCAGGAAGGCTTTAAAGGTGAAAGTTCAAGAACTTTTGTTGAAAGTTCGATCCCTCCAGCATGCAAGGGTTGTGTTCAAGATGAATGTGAGTGTGTGAAATGAAAGAGTTGTGACAGTGATGAGGACAAGAACATTGTTGATGGTCTTCAAAGAAGAGCCTGTAACTCTTCAGATTCACCTCCTCAAAGAGGCGATAAAGGTGAATGCTCCAGGTATAATTCCGCTTATCATTCAGTTGCATTTGATTATGTTAAGCATAATAACTTTGTATGTAAAACTGGAAGAAAGAATCCATGTACGTATTGTGGTTTGTATAACCATCATGTTTCCAAGTGTTGGAAAAGATTAACTTCTTTTAGGAAATTGTCTAAGCAAAGATAGCGTGAAAAGAGGATGCAAAAGATTTGCACTTATTGTCAGAAGCGGGGTCATCTTGTTGACCAATGTTGGACGTTGCATCCAACCACTCATCCACAGCATAAGAAGCAGTTGGATAAAGAGTTTGGCAAGAATGGAAGAGGAGATTCCATCATCGATGTGAGTCAAGATGATTCACAAGAGGACGATGCTCAGTCAAAAAAGTCACCGTTGAGTTGGCTTGGTAAGAAATGGTTGGATTTCTTGAGCAAGTGAGGCTTGCGTTTTTCTATTGTAAATGCACTCTTCAGTGTTATGTGTGCATTTATGGGAAGCATGATAAGTTGCAGCCATTTATATTTTTTGTATTCAACTCTTAAGTACCCATATGTTTTGGGGTTGTACTTATGTTTGTACTGGAAGGAGAGTTGAAGAGTCATGAACATGCATTTGCTTTTATGTATGTGTAATCAGTGAACCTGGTGATGGTTCATCATGAGTGATTCATGATTGTTACATGATTATGTATCATGTTTTTTGACTTGTCAGTTTGGGAAGGTTGATGTTTCAATGAGTCTCGATTGGTGTTGATGATTTTCTGACAACTATGTTGTGTCAATCGTATTGTTCGACTTGTGGTTAGTCGATGGTGTTTATTGACTTGAAAGTTGATTTTGAAAATTCCATGTGCTTTGATAAAGTATAAGATGCGACAGTTTGTTTGAAGAACAAAAGATTTTGTTGGCATCATTTTTCAATCTTGTATCATTTGTTTTCAAGATTGATGGTTTTCTTGGCTTGTGACAAGATGTCGCAGGAAAGTTTTTGCAGCCATTGGAGAGATGATTTTGTTGACACCAAAGAGTTTGAAAGAGGGACTTGATTCTCAGTGGGAAGGTTGGCATTCTTCCAAGCACAGAGAAAGCAGTGGGTCAGCAGCAGCCAGAGAGCAGTGGTTGAAGGACATAGCCAGTTGCAGTGCACGATATGTCCAAGTGTTCAGGTGATTGTTGAAAATATTTTGATATGACTTGAAAGCAGATAGATAAGCTTTTGTGGGTCCAAAAGCCTTTCAGTGGGAAGGTGTGATCAAAATCTGGACCAGGGGTCTAAATTTTGCCCAATTTTCAAAGTGTTCGGAATGCGAAAAAAATAGTGCCATTGTGTCCGTCTCGTCTTCCTGATTCCGGTGGTATATTTACTTTTCCAAATGGACTTCGTATGGAGACGTTATCACGATCTGTTCGCCGAGCCAAACAGGCAAAAATTTGATGCTGACTATACCTATCCGTACAGTCTGTACAGGACATGTGGTAGGTTCGTATAGGACATGTGGCAGGTCCATACAGGACACGTGGAGGCTCCATATGATGACACGTGTCAAGCAGATTTGGACTTTTTGGTGTACGATTTGACCAATTCGGAGGTGACATGTGTCACCACTGGAAGGGTGACACGTGGCACATGATGACGTCAGCATCCTACGTTTCGGATGACGTCAAAAGTACACGTGGCCATGACGTGGCAAGCAATGGTTGGTTGACTGCTGGCAAATGAGGAGACGACATGTGTCATTTGACGATGAATGGTGTGAGGACACGTGGCCCAATCCGTGGGTTCCACGTGTCACTCGTTTATTGGCTCGTTGGTTGGTTCATTATGATTGTAAAAAATTATATGGAGTTTGTGGGGTTTGACCCCGAGACCTCCCCCATGCCATATGCCTTCGCACGACCGCCCGGCCACTAGGCCACAAGTTGTTTCTTGTTATGTATGCGGGCCCATTTATATTTAAATTTGCAAATTTGTAATTTGGGCAGGGGGTTGAGCCGGGGCTAAGCCCCAGCCCGTGGTCGCGTGGTTTATTATATGTGACCATAACCATATATGTATTATGCGCGCAATGTTTTAAAATGTGAAAACCCACGGTCCTTTGTATCATTACATGTGACCACCGTATGTTATATGGTGCGCGCGGTTGGAGCGGGGTATATAAACGCGCGGTCCTATTATTATACCATATGACCACAACACGGAATATTTGCATGTGGGTTTTTAAGCCATGGTCTTATGGCATGACCCATATGCCCATGACCAGAGCGGGAAGTTGGCACGGTTTTGTAACCGTTTAGCCTTTTGTTTTTAGCCCGAGGTCGTATGAACCATATGCCCGAGAGTTAGGCGGTTAGGGGCTGGAGGCGCCCTAACCATCCTACAGTTTGGACCATTTTTCAGAACTGCTCGGTGCTAGGTTTTAACACACGTTTTGGAGCGTGTTCTTGGTTCATGCACACAGAGGTGCATTTTGTAGAGCCAGTTTCAGAAAGCTTGAAGGAGGAAAATGGAGGAGGCCTAACTTCTTCATCTTTTGACCGATTGAGGTGTCGTAAAAGCCCAGCTAGGGGTTTTTGGACGTGCTGGATCCATTGGTGTTGTTTTCAAGGCCATTTGAAGACTTCTTCTACAAGTTTTTCACCATTGAAGTTTTAGGAAGCTGTAGGGAGCTTTAAGCCCTCATTGATTGAGGACATGCTTTGGTGAGACTGTGTTTGTTTTCTGTGATTGAATAATCATTTTTGGCTAATTGATATGCTCTGAACACATTGGGACAGGTTTCAGAGGATTTTGAGGACTTTTACAGGTGTTTTTTCCAAAGATAAGCTCAGGGAAGCTTATGGCCACATGTAGAAGAGATCATGCCCGGATGAGCCATGATCCGTTTTCAGAGTTCTATTAGTCATTTTTGGGGTTTTTATGTGTTCTGATATCAATGGTACAGTCTGTTTTTCCATTGGAGTTGAGCAGAAGCTTGTAAAATAACTTTTGACTAATTAATCCCAGAGAGCCAAGTCCATTGATGGAGGCTCAAGGAGATGTAGCCTGGAGGGGGGTGAACTCCTTTATCATGTTGTGATTGTTCTGAGTTTGATGGTTTATTTGCTACAAGTTATGTTGCTGTGTATTTATTGAAAGTACTTATATAACCATTTAAAAGAAAATTTCCTCACACACAAGCATTTACAAGAAGATACATGAACTTAACACATAAGTTTATCTTGCATAGTTTAACACATGAAGCAAGGTCCTGTAAAGCTTATTTTAATGAAGTAGCGGGTGCTTGCATAGCATAACAAGTCAGCCTTCTATTTTCAGATCATGAGGCGCATCTCTGCTTGAAGGTACCAGTTGATAGGTATCATGTCCAATGTGTTGATGAATTTGTGTACCCATTGTTCTTGAGGAATGTTTCTCCAGGCTTCCTCACAACTTTACACATGGTCCTTTTGGAAGATTCAACCTGTGTATCGAACTTCGCAACCTTCTACTTGTGCTGAGAACCATGTTGTCATCAAGGTACGACATTTTACCTGGTCTGCAATGTTTTTTTTGTGTGTCCCCCACCATCTTGTTGGGGTTTCTTTCAGGGTCTCATCCATCGCCAACAGTCTTTGTTGCATTGGTACACTTTATTCAAAGTCTGACAAGAAGGTTTCTAAAGGATTTAGACCATCAAAGGTGGGTAAGTTACTTACTGTTGTGCTGATCCAATGAACTTCTCTGGTTAATTTAGTACATCTTCTTGTAGATACTTCATACATTTTATTCTGCCAATTCTCCAGTGCTTCTTCAAAGTCTGATGAGCATGCGCTCTCACTTCGTCAGCTTAATTTTCCATCGGCTATGGGATTAATGTAATCTTGTTGTCTGGATGTTAATTTGTATATGTTTTCCAGTTTGTATGTGTGGTCTTCTTATCTGATGGGCTCTGTGTATCGTTGAAATTCATCTGGATGTAAGGGTTCAATGACCCTAATGCCATCTCTTTCAAAATTCATACGTATTTTCTTTAAATCAACCACAGTGAAATTATTGAAGGCCCAATTGATTCCTAACAGCGCAGGATAAGGGTAGTTGTCATCACCTATCACAATTACCTCAAAATTTGCAAATGTTCTTACTCCATCAATGTCCACAGGGACATGTTCCAGTCTTCCAAATGGACTTACAACTTGCTCGTTGGCCATCCTAATCCTGATAGGAGAATAGATAAACTTTGGTTTTCCCATCAATGACCAGGTTTTATTCGTCATGATATTGACCTCCGACCCTAAGTCGAGGACTACATAATCTATCTCATACTCTCTTATTCGAGCATTCAAATGTAATTCCTTATTTGTCCTTCTCTTCTTACTGATTTGGTGTACTGCCCTATTTAGTAAGGGGTCTATCTTTCCTAGCTCATATTGTCTGATTAAATTTTGTAACTCTTGTACAACACTCTCATCCTGAATCAACTTAATACAAGTATATAAAAATTCCATGAGCTTTCTTACCTCTTTTCCTTCTTTTGGTGAAGCAGACTGATCAAATGCCAAAGGAATTCCATACTCTCTTACTTATGGTCTAGTCTTCAATGAGGAACCTTGGTCTCCTCTGAATTCTTTTCTTGCCTCCTCGAACATTTGTCTTTCTTTCTTTGCATCAAACATTTGTGTCTTCTCTGTAGTTTTCCTAATTCCTGAATCTTTTGTATTCTTCCCTTGGTCCAGTCTGTCTTCTCCTGTAATAGTGCCTCCTCTGGTTATAATAGCCATTCTAGGGTCTTCTCCACAAGGTTCAGCATATATCAGTTGTACTTGCAAGTTTGGATGAGGTCCTTGTCTTTCTTGAAGCTTAGCTAGCAGCACAAGACAATCTTCTATAACATGTTCAAACAAGTTTCAGTAGTTGCAACTAGTACAAGGATTTTGGCAATCCCTTGAGAGGTGTCTTGGTTGTGCGCAGTTATAACAGATTATTTATCCTCAACCTCGATCCATTCCTCCTCCTCATCCTCTTCCTATAAATCCACCGCGAGGATTGAAGCTTCCTCTCCCAGGAGAGTTATACTGCGTAGTGTTTCCTTCTTGCTATACTTCACCTTGAATCTTATATATGTATCTCGACCTTTCATTCATGATATCATAAGCCCTACAATCCCTATCATCATGTCCTATGGACTTACAAAATGTACAATATAAATTTGTAGGTGTCTGGACATAATTTTGCATGTAGTAGCACTCACTAGGGCAATTTATGTTTCTGCATACCTCTCACCAAGGTAAGGTGACTAGCTTCAAAGGGCTCGGAGCTCCAGAAGCCAAGTATTCATTGAATAGGGGACATTCTTCCTTGTCATGGCCTTCCAATCTGCATCTGACACACCATATGTCTTCTCTTTTATCTTTTCCCTTGTCTTTCTTCATATCTTCAACCTGTAAAGACAAAATAGTTAGTTGACTCAAGATCTTACTCATACCTGAGTTGGATTCTCCCATAAGGGTTGATTCTAACTTCATGGCGATCTTCAGTGCCTCAAAATACGAAGTAATCTTCTGTTGCATCAGAGGGACTCTGATGTGTGGTAAGAGGGAAGCAATGAACCATTCTTTTCTCTATTCATCTGGGATCTGAAAATTCAATCAGCCTCTTAAGGTTTTGAATCTCTGATCAAATTCCTAAATGGGTTTGGCCACCTTCTTCTTGATCTCCTTCAGTTCTGTAATACACTGCAACTCCAACTTGGGTTTCTTGAACTCTACAATCAGCGCATTCTTAATCCAATTCAGTGGTTTAGGTTGTGCAAGTCCTTAAACAAGCTTCATGTACCAGCTCAGTGTGCGATCCCTTAGAGTGTTACTAAACTGGGTTCTTTTGACACCTTCGTCAATGACATTTTTAATATTCCATATAGCTTCACATAGGAACTAGTGCTGATCAGGATATTCAGATCCATCTCCCCTAAATATAGGAAGCCTCATCTCATCTGCCATAGATCTTCCTAGGTTTCCTGAATGAATATGTGGTGGACTACTATTGACAGTACTCTGAGTACTCTAGTTGCTTAATACTACTGAATCAACAAGAGGGACAATAGTACTTACTTTGATGGTCTGCATAGTTTCTAAGGTTTCAGGTTCTCCCCAGCAAATCTCTTTATCTTTCCCTTCCTCTGTCCCAATAGGTTCTAAATTCTCTTCATTTGTCAGTCCTTCCTATTCTGCACTGTACAAACCCTCCTCCCCATAGTTCTACTTAAATAGGTTTGCAAGCTGGACTTCTCGGAACACTCTCCCACTGCGCGTATGTCCAGCTTATGTGTTGTTGTCGTTGTCCGAATTATTGAACATTATCCTTTCTAGATCTGACCAATATAGTGTATTTTCAAGATTTTCTTCTCATGCAATAGCATCTTGAGTCTCAACTTCAGGAATTGTAAAAATTTCCCTCTGGGTCCCTTAAGGAAATATCGTTTAGCTTGGATGTATGACTCTACTCTATCAACAACAAACTTTGTGATGTACCCTCCAATGGTTCTATCAAACCAATGATCTACTCCTCGTGACATGGTGTTATCAAATCTTTTGACCTTTTTTATCAGCTCCGACATCCAAACCATAGGAGGTCTAGATCAGATCTCAAACTGGGTATCTGCTAATCTAGCTAGCCACTCGTACAGCTCCTGATGGATTTCCCTAAAGAAAATTTTGTGTATATCAATGAAGATATATTTCTCCAACCAATCCTTTGTACTAATATTAGGGTTCTTGTTCTGGGCTTCAGCGAAGTCCTTTTCTTGATCCTCTATCCACTTTTGAATCTCTATCTTCGATGGGAACCACCTTGACATTCCCTCAAGAAGATTCTGGTCCTGGCAATGGAACCATTTTTTTGCACAGGGGCAGACCCAGGGTTTAGCTCCAAGAGCACACCAACAAGCCCTAACTACTGGCCCTTTAGGAAACACTTGTGAAGCAGATGCAGTCTCACCTGAAGCAGTTATGAGGGGGTTGTGGGATAGGGATGTTTACAACCAAAGGGAATATCAAGTGGATCAATCACAACAACAACACATCATTCATATATCACTTATCATCTTAGATCTATTCTGCACATCTACTTATCATATATAAAACAGTAATGCAATCACAGTATATCAATGACAGAGATATAATACCAATCACACACAACAAAAAATATACGTGGTTGACCCTCTCTCTAGGGTTACGTCCACATAACTATGATTTATAATATATTAGGATGAAGCATACAGTTCTTATCTGCACTCTTAGTTAGCAAATCCTCTTTCTTCTCCTCTCTTTCTCTCCCCTTCCTGTGCACCCAGCTGAAGGACCGATCTCCACACCCAGTTGAAGATCTTACAATACCAGAAGGCTCTCACACTTAGCGCTTCTCTCTCACACAACAATAATCACTCTTAATAATCAATACAACTATACCCAGCAATACCATACCAACCCAAACTAGGTCCTCATGACCTTTATTTATACATTGCAATAGCTCACTGACATCCTTAGGCTGAAACCTAGGTGTCCAAAACCCTAGGTGTCTAAACCCTAGGTCAACTTGACCCGTGTTTTCAGGGCTTCTCCAGCTTGTCCTTTCTTCCTTATCTAGATTATCTTTCCTTCCTTCCATGATCCTTATTTATTGTTGATCTGTCATCCTCGATCTCCTCGTCCAATGGCTTGCTTCACTCCATATTTTTGCTCTTTTGCTCACTTCGACCCAGTAACAGTCACTGTGTCTTCCGCAAAGTTCGCATTCTCCCTTTTATTTCTTGATCTTCGCATACTTCCATAACCAAGGGCCAACATTAACAAATGAGAGACAACCTACCAATAATGAAAGTAGGTATCAAGGCACTGAGTACATTCCTACAAGTGTGAATAAAGGAGTCAGTGTCGAGCACTTGATAAATCCATTGATCAGGAGATATTAATGTATTCTCATCTATCAATGGTGAGAGAGCCTGCCACTAATTACTACAAGTCTCAAGGTATTCATAAAACTCTAGGTCCCATATCCAGAATAAATGAGATGAAGTCGATGGAAAGAGACCCATTGAAAGGAGAGCATTAAGGCATCTCTCATCAGTCAACACGAGGAACAAAGTAGGAGCTTCATGATTTGGTGGAGATCGGACGAAGAACATGTTCATGAACCAACGACCCTGTGCATATTTCCCGTGTACCAAATGCAAGAGGTATATGAAAAAAACCCTCTGAATAAAAGTCAATGATGAAAACTGTTGGCAAAGGAGAGGATACCACCAATAGGGCTAATGGCATCCAAGACACTGCATGAATGCCAAAGTGTGAATAGATGTCTTGCTGTTGAACATAAGGGAAACCACCCAGTCAACGACCAATGATGAAATTTTGATTGCTAGGTTCAAGGTGACCTACCAATGATGAAAGTAGGGCCAGGGTGCATGATAAGACCATAGTATCATGTGATTCTGAGACAATACTGATGGTATGGCCGACATGAAAAGTCAAGATTTTCTGAGGAGTGGCTCACACAGGTTGATAGACATCCTTTGAAAAAGAGCATGAGACATATGGTGGACTCTGACGGCATAGACTCAATTATGTGAATATTAGATGAAGGAGGCATCAATAACGTTCTCTATAGGGACTAGAAGAGTAACCAACCGGTAGAGAAAACTCTGTGATGAGATCAGCTTCCTAAGGCCATGCTAAACCCAAAATTATGATGACACAAGGACTCAATAATTTTGTGCTCTGTTCAAAGGAGACACAACTGCTGCCAATTATAATATAGTACTCCCTTATCGCCCCTTTTTTTTTATTTTTTCATAACAAATGAATGTTATGATACAAAGGAGGAAACGAGTGTCGTAAGTAAGCTAAACTAGTTCCAGCAGTGGAATGTACCTATGCTCAATGCAAGGAAATGCATGTGGGAGATGGAAACTCTTGGTGATGTTCCCTCCAGGGTATAGGGTGTCAAATTGTGAAGGATTTAAACAAGGCTCTGTTTGGTTGAGGATGCAAAAAATTCTTAGGTAATGGTTTATAACGTGAGGTGAGAACCAGCTAAAGGCTCAATACTGCAAGAGAGGGCATGAGATGCAATCACAACGTAACGCCAAAAAATATCCTTTTTTATGTTATTTAGTCTACTTGGTGTGAAAAAGGGGTAAACTTGTGCCAAATAAACGTCTTTTTAAATCCAATTTACGAGTGTGAAAAAGACAAGTTCACTCGACAATATTTTCTATTTTTTATAACGAGTCAGAAAAGAGCTTAACTAAGACTCATGACCTTTCAAATACAATTTAACGAGTGTGAATGGGACAAATCACTCGACAATATTTTTTATTTTTAGATGAGTCAGAAAAGAGCTTAACTAATACTCGTTTGGAAGATTCTAGGCGGCAAACCACGGGGGAGGCCAAGGCTCATGTGCATACCTTTTGTGGAATGTTGGTATCTTACGAAGAACTGACACAAGCTTGGGAAGACCCAAAGATCTCCAAGTCGATGAGGGAAAATTTCTAATGGAGGTTATCATCTCTGTGTTATATTAGATAATGTCTCTTCCTAGAAAAGACATAAGTGGAGGCATTGGATACCCCACAAGACCATCCCAATCAAAGGGAACCTCGTCAAGACTTGGAGGGAGAGAACTCGAGAAGATTAAAACTCTCTCTTGTTTAGAAGGTGAAGTACTAGAAATTTTAAGTACATGGCATAGAAGGTATAGAACTAGAACCAGAAGAGTGGGATCAACCAAAAATTGCATTGGCACCATCGTTTCCTTAGACTTGTCACTCTCCAAGAGAAGAGTGGGATCAATCAAATATTTCTTCGATATGACCACTTCCTCAACCATTGGTTGAATAGGATGTGAGACAACAAGGTCAAGAGGTGCATCACCCCTAAACATAGGAGAGGTGTCAGTCGAAGATTGCATCGACATGATCACAAGTTGAATGGGATGTGAGACAACAAGGTCAAAGGACGCATCAACCCCTAAAGGGAAAGGGGTGTCAGTCAAAGATTGCATCGGCATGACTGTTGTATCAACCAAAGAAGGAATAGAGTGTTGTGAAACCATAAATGCCTCAAAACCCGAAGGGCCCTTAGGTGAGCCCCACACTTCTGGTATCCCAGCAGTAACAGGACACAAACGAGTAAGGTGACTTCCTTCACAAATCCTACAAAGGAATCTAGGCTTAAATTTGATACATCTAGGCTTCTCAATCATATGAATTCCCCCAACATGACTTGCAGTGGCTGGTGACATGCTCCTAGCATGACTTGCAGAGGCTAGTGGAAAATATCCAACATGACTAGTAGAGGTTGGTGATGGATCCCCAACATGACTAGCAGAGGTTGGTGATGGATGTGCAATGTGACTAGCAGTGACCAAACATGTTCCCCCAACATGACTTGCAGCAGTTGGTTGTAGGTCTTTAACATGACTCGCAAAGGTTGTTGACCAATATCCAACATGACTAGCAGAGGTTGGTGATATAATGCTAGTATGACATGCAGTGACTAGACTTGTGCCTCCAGCATGACTTGCAGCTGCTGGTTGCAGGTCTTCAACATGACTCGTAGAGGTTGTCGACCAATCTCCAACATGGCTAGCATAGGTTGGTGATATAACACCAGTATGACACGCAGTGAATGGACTTATGGCAGTGGTGAATTGCAGCATTTGAGACCAAGGTCCAAGGAAAGATTGGTTTTGAGGGATTGTAGGCTAGGAAGGATCCTAGTTTACATCCTGTCCCTATCCAACAGGATAGTATCCTCCTCCATACTGATTCATAGAGGTTTGTAGGGGCATCGACACTAACGAAACTACTTGTGAAGAGGAAGCGACATGACAAGGGTTACTCATGTGAGGATATATGTTGCCCCCATATGAAGGAACTTTGTAAAGGGGGTTGCCCATACTACAAAAATAACTTCCCCCAGATGAAACACCAGAGGAAAGATGGAGCTCAGCCATGGGAAAAGTGTTCATATGAACCGACATGGCATAAGAAGGATAAGTGGATTGAGTGTAATAAGTAGAATGATTGCTTAATTTGGCACTTACTTATCACATAGTGGATTTGTAGGAAGGAATATTCCAACCTTCTACCATAAGAGGTGTTTGAAGGATATGACTCTCACCAAATGGAGAGGGATAAGAAGGAGGCATCATGCCCTCGGACCCAAAACTTGTATTCACATAAGGAGGCGAGACAGAGGATGGAAAGTGCAACGTCATATCAGACATACCATGAGAAGAATGATTAGAGACCCAAGGCATTGACTGAGTACCATAATTATGTATACCATTATAAAAAATGGATGGATTTTCCCCCGTGAATGTCATGGGGGGGGTAGCAGTAAATGAGGGGGCCAAAGGAACCCCACTATCCATGATAAAGAGAACTCAGTATAAACTCTTAAGGCCAACTAGTAATCAAAGAGAATACCAAAAAGTCAAATGACCAATATGCATGCAAACGGGCTAAAGTGTCTAACTGGCCTCCCTCGCTAAAGAAGGTATGTCTCATCCAAGAGGGACTTGAGACTCCTCGCTAAAGTTTGGAGGTAACATAATCAGTTATAGGGGCCCTCGTGGGATTAAAAACCAGTCGGTAGGATCCCCCAGAGAGGTAATCCTCCATAAAGGTTGTGTGATGTTCAGCCCCTATCTGACCCAAGGTACAAGCAGAATAACCCCTACAAGTAACCTATGAGATACCTGAGTAAAGAAACTAATAAACCATTGTATAACCGATGCACAGGCGAGTAGTCATAATTCAGGATCATCGTATGGGAAGGGTATCAAAGCCCGAAACCTTGAAAGCACCGCCTCTGATAGAGGTATGGGTACTAGAAAGATCCCCAAATATGAATAAATCCACAAAAATATCTCTGACGCTAGGTGAGTATCCAGGGGTTATCCCTTCAACTAACTTCATGCAACCTCGTGATTAACTCCAGTGTGAGCGGACTCCTGATCTTACCAATTATACAATAGACTTCTCAAATCCCTATCTCAGACACATATGTTGATTTAATTGCCTTGGAGAAGTTTACTCACAAAATCATATTCCAAGGCACTAAATCCTAGACTAGTTGGTGCACCCTAAAAATAAAATCGTGACCAATCAATTTTAGTTTAAAGCGTAAATTTAATTGGTCGTGATTACTCAAAAGGGTATGGAAGAGAAACTCATGATGTTACAACTCTGCAAGAAGATAAATATGAATATAATGCAAAGTCTATCTTTGACTTTTCAATGAATTATATGCTAATAAAAATAGTGCAATTTTCAATTTCAACTCTGCAATTCAGAAGTAAAATGCAATATTTTGCTAAATGCACTAAGCTAATGATAAAGGTTCAAAGACAAAAATGCTAACCAATGCAAAATGCCTATTTATTTTGTATTTTCAATATATTAAAGAGAAAATGCATGGACTGAAAAGCAACCTAATATATAAATTCCACTATGTATAAACGAAACAACTTCAAGCAGAATATCAAGCAGCCAAGCAAACAACCCAAGGTTCAAGGACAAACCAAAGATGAAAAACAATGAGAAAGACTACGCCCAAAAATTCAACTCCCAACAGGTTTCCTTTCAACCCAGAGAAGCTCAACAGGCACTACAAAGACCTAAGAAGGCTCAGCAAACATCAAATCCCACTCAGCAGTCACTAAACCAAGAAAACAAGCAAGGGAAAGTGGTATACGTGACTGTTCAGGAGAACAAAGTGTATATACGCATCCTGTAGTGAAACAACAAGCGTGTATATGTGACTGTCAAGGCAAAAGGAGCGTATAGGCTTTAAAACAAGGCAAGGCAAGGGTAAAAAGGATGAAAAATCAGACCTGGAGTGAACAGAATCTGTCAAGTAGTGATACGACAAGAAACGTAAAGGAAAAAGAGCAATGCAAGAAAAAAAAGTACTTCAACCCTTATAAGGAATATCTCTCCCCAGTGTGGTCGCCAATTATGTTATGAGGGAAAAACTCTCTATGGCCAAGGGTAAACCACAATAGACAGGTATGACTGTAGAAATCAACTCAATTCCAACATATGTTATATAAACTAATGTGCAAGATAATAAAGAGGCCTACCTCGATCCAACATTTGATGATGTTCCACCGTTGAGCACTTTGACCCAAATCTTTATACCTGCAATAAGTTCTCAACAAACAAGTAGAGCAAGTACATAGTGATGATATAAAGGGGTTAGCACATAAGATAGAATAATCCATTAATAAACATTACAAACATGCCCATGGATAATAATCATATATTTGCAAGATACCAATAGGACGGGAAAGGAGTATTTCTAGTAATAATTGATTAGCAGAAGTGACAACATTATAGACTTCCGTGTCGGCACGGTTCAAAACCAAGAAACCAAGTTCCTTCCAACTGGGTCTCCACCACTTCAATCCTCCACCAAAGGCAAGCTCATAGGAAAGAGGCAATGAGGTCCTCTCAATAAGAGGGAAATAGCTTGGGGGTTGAACACTGTGTTCAGACTTGAGGGACAAAGGGATGCAGACTCAATATGAAGTAATTTCTCCAGAGTAACTTTTCTTTCAAAGTTGAATTCTTTCTCCTTTTTTCCATAGCTAGGAATTGTGCTTTTATAGCCTTCAGAATGCAACTGAAGGGCTGAGTCGGAACGTTTCCAGTATATGGAAGGCCAAGGATCATAGATCTCCTGTCATGACATGGAAACCCAACTTCATTTTTATATTTTCTGGCACAAATCCTGATGTACGCGGGTTGTAGTGGAGTAGCCATCATATACACATCTTGTATAGCAGATAGGGAGCGTATATGTGGAAAAACGTATATTTTTGGCTCTGGATTCATCAAAAAGGGATGACAAGTCTACATAGGGAAATGGAAAAAGGCCCTCTGTGCAAGATAGCAATGGTGAGGCAAATCTTGCTATAACACAATGCATCTTTTTGGGTGTAATGTACCCATTACCATGCAAAAATGAAATACTCTTATACCCATTAAAATTAACTACGTGAAGCATGATAAAAATTCTCATGCCACTACCATTAATTTAAATTTGTGAATGAAACATTTAAAGAATACATAGTAGTATCCACACACAAAGTAAAATGCAACAACTAATCATGGCATTAACACAATAAATAATAATAGTGACCATAACACTTGTCTCATAAGAAAATGTCACCAACTAGTTGTGTACAAGGGATGTTCCTCCAAAATGTGAGCTATGTTATTCCATTTATCTCAACAACAATCCATCCATGCGTTATTTCTATGAGTCCACATGGAAGGAATGTCTCCTATGTATAGCTACTATCCACACAATATCTCAATACCCAACAATTCACAATGATGTGACTCCTCCAACAATTTCAACTTCCCAACTCTCTTCCCACCAATCTGTAGAACCCAAGGGATGATATTTCCTTCTCTACACCATAGTTCCTCAAACAATCTCCATCCCCTCCAGGGCTCTAGCACAAATTGGAAATTAATCCCTCAACCGAGGGCTCCAACAAATCCAACTATAAAATGGAGTGCTCACGACAACATATTTAGATTCTCTTGGAAAATTTCAACAAGAACTCTTCACAGACATGTCATCCTAGTTCTTAACATAATTCCTAGCCACTTTCATGGTCAAGCCTCCTTAGTTAATTCTCTGCGATATTGGGCCAAGTACTATTATTAGACCTCGCACATATATTAGAGAGCTATAGCACCTGACACTCCCTTTTCTACGAGGACCTCTACCTAATCCAATTACGAATTCCTACCTTGCAATGATACTTGGAAAACATGCCACCAAAAAAGGGAACATCTACACCAAATAAGCCTTCATACAGTCTTACTTGGACTCTTGATGAAGGTGAAGAAATGCGCAGGGACATAAATGATTTACAAAAGAAGGTAGTAACAAAATATGAACTACAAGGGATGATGGATTCAATTGAAGCTAAGATGGAAGCGATAATGGATACTAATATGGATGGTTTAAAAGGGGAGATCATGGAAAGATTAAAAAAGTTGCTAATAGAGAGGCCACCTTAAAGTGACAATCTATCCCATGAAATTCATGATGAGGGAAAAAGGAAGATGAATCAAGACTGGAGAAACTCCAACTTTGGGTTGAAGACCAACCACTTTCCTAAGATCGATATGAGGAAGTTTGATGGCAAGTATCCAATCACATGGATACTCCAGATGGAGAAGTTCTTTGATCTACATGATGTTCCACACACACAAAAGGTACGAATTGCAACCCAATCAATTTGTGTGGTATCGATGGATTTTTTATCGCAAATCACTTGTCACTTGGAAAATATTCATGAAAGAAATGATATCACACTATGAGGATACAAGGAGCAATACCTTCTTTAGTGAATTAATAAATCTCAAGCAAAAGGGTTCAGTTGCGGAGCACATTGAGAACTTCCAAAGATTGAATATAAAGGTAACGGATATTCCATATGAGCACATGATTGATGTATTCATAGGAAATTTAAAGGATAGCATTCAACATGAGGTTCACCTTTGGGAACCCAAATCATTGGAGAATTCGTTCAAGGTGGAGATAAATGTTGAAAGTAAAAATATGGCTATGGCTACTAGAAGTATCACTCCTAACATATATAGAGAGAATAATGTTCCTTCCTCCAAACCACCTCAACCTACAAGGTTGACACCTTGACAATTGGAGGAAAGAAAATCAAAAGGTTTATTCTTTAATTGTGATAACAAGTATAGTAAGGGACATAAGTGTGGTGAGAAGAAATTATTCTACATAGATTGTGAAGATAAAGAAGAACAAGAACAAGAACCATCTCAAGATGAAAACGTAGAAGAGATTTCTTTTGAAGAGTTGACTCCCACCATATCATGTAATTCATTGGATGGAATTAGAACTCCTCAAACCCTCAACATCGAAGGATATATCAAAAATAAAAAGTTAATAGTCCTAATTGATTCTGGTAGTACTCATAATTTCAATCACTATAAATTAGCTAAATCTCTCAATTGCTTTATAAATCCAGTGCTAGAGTTTCAAGTAATGATTGCAAATGGAGGAACTATCAATTTCTCAGGAAAATGCCATAATATCAATCTTACTATGGGGGAATATGTAATGAATAGTACAATGACTTCTATACCCATGGGTGGTGTTGATGTCATACTAGGAATCCAATGGTTACAATCATTGGGAACAATGGATTTTAATTTTGAAGAAATTTTCATGAAATTTTCATTGGAAGGAAAGGAGATTGAGTTAAGGGGTATCACAGGGAAACCCAGTAAGGTAATAAGTTCTAATGGAATGATAAAATTATTGAAAAGTGGAATCAGGGTGTAATTGTACAACTATGATCACTAGATGTTCAAACATATAAGCCATCTATTCCTGTAGATCTCCAAGGGATCATTAATAAGCATTCCAAAGTATTTGAAGATATTCCCAGAGGTCTTCCACCCACTCGTGATCATGATCATGTTATTCACCTAATGCCTGGAAGTGTTCCTCCTAACATCAGGCCTTACAGATACCCTTATGCCCAGAAGAGTGAAATTGAGCATATGGTTGAAGAAATGTTAGAGGTTGTCATTATTATACCTAGCTAAATCTCTTACTCTGCACCGGTGGTAATGTTACTCAAGAAAGAGGGCTCATGGTGTATGTGTCCAGATTATAGAGAGCTCAAAAAGATCACCATTAAAGATACATTTCCTATTCCCTTCATTGATGAATTGTTAGATGAAATACATGGAGCAATTTACTTCACAAATTTGGATCTATGTTCAAGGTATCATCAAATTAGAATGAAGGAAGCAGATATCCCAAAAACAACATTTCAAACTCATGAAGGCCATTATGAATTTTTAGTCATGTCTTTTGGCCTTACGAATGAACCTTCCACATTCCAAGGGTTGATGAATTCTATTTTCAAGTCCTTCATTCGAAAAATTGTGTTAGTATTTTTTGATGATATACTAATCTATAGCAAGTATTGAGAGGATCATGTTCAACATGTTGATAGGGTGCAACAACTATGAAAGGAGCAACAACTATATGCCAAACCATCCAAATGTTTCTTTCAGGTGAAAGAGGTAGAGTATGTGGGTCATATTGTATCTCATGAAGGTGTCAAGGTAGACCCTAACAATATTAAGGCCATGATGGACTAGACGATTCCAAAAACATTGAAGAATCTTAGAGGATTTTTGGGTTTGACAGGTTACTACCACAACTTTGTTCAGAACTATGGAAGAATAGCAGCACCTTTAATGGCATTAACTAATAAGGATGCATTTTCATGGACTCTAGAGGAAACTCAATATTTTGAACAACTTTAAGAGGCGATGTGCAAAGCTCATGTCTTGACCACACCAGACTTCACAAAAAACTTTATTATGGAATGTGGTGCCTCATGAAATGGCATTGGTGTTGCTCTAATGCAAGAAGGAAGGCCCCTTTCTTTTGAATGTCGTCCACTCAAGGGAAATGAATTACACAAACACATTTATGAGAAGGAAATGATGGAAATACTACATGCATTGATGCAATGGAACCCTTACCTAATAGGTAGGCACTTCAAGGTCAAAAAATATCATGTCAGTCTTAAATACTTCTTGGAAAAAAGACTATCTTCAGAACAACAACAAAAATGGGTGACCAAGATGTTGGTTTATGATTTTTAAATCATCTATAAAAAAGGGAAGAAAAATGTTGTGGCATATGCACTCTCAAGAAAGGATGAAGATGTTGAGGCCTTTCTCTGTGCTATCTCAATCATCCAACCTAATTGGATAACAAAACAAGGGATGAATGGAAGAATGACGAAAAAGTGTGGACTCTCATTCAAAGGTTGTAGCAGGATTCCAATGCATCGGATACATTTACATGGAAAAATTATTCACTATGGTACAAAGATCACTTATATTTATGTAAGAACTCCCAAATCAAACAAAAGTTACTCTTGGAATTGCACACCTCTCCAGTAGGAGGGCACTCAGGATTTTTGAAAACCTATCACAGGGTCAAGAAGGAATATTTTTGGGATGGCCTTAAAACTGATGTTCAAAGGTTTGTGGTAGAATGTTTGGTTTGCCAACAAAACAAGGTGGAAACAATTAAGACCCCAGGTATTTTAAAACCATTAGCCATCCTAAGTCAGCATTGGGAGGAGGTTTCCATGGATTTCATCACAGGGTTAGCGAATTCTGAAGGAAAGAGTTTCATCATGGTGATTGTTGATAGACTGACCAAGTATAAACACTTTTGTGCACTCTCTCATCCTTTAAAATCAAGTACAATTTCCACTGCATTCATGGAGACAATTCAAAATATACATGGAGGCCCAAAGATTATTGTAAGTGACAGAGATCCCATCTTCACTGGACATTTTTGGACATAATTATTTTCTTGTTTGGGTACTCAATTGACTCATATCTCATCTTATCATCCTCAATCTAATGGAAAAATTAAGATAGTGAACAAATGTATGGAAGGATACATTTGTTTCTTTGTCTCAGATAAACAAAAACAATGGTTAAAGTGGTTACCCTTGGAAGAAATGTGGTATAACACTTCCTTTCATACTGCAACAAAAATGACACCACTTATGGTGCTCTATGGATATTACCCATCGTCCATCACTTATTCTCTAAACAAAATCTAAGGTTTAAGCAGTGGAACACATCGAGCATCAACAAAAATGTCTTCAACTCTTAAAGGACAACCTGCCCATGGCACATAATCTCATGAAACAACAAGAATATCAACATCGTAGTGAAAGAATTTTTGAATTAGGGGACTGGGTATTTTTAAGACTAAAACCATACAAACAGATGTCCCTCAAGCAATCTAAGAAGGACAATAAATTATCACCAAAGTACTATGGCCTTTATAAGGTGTTGCAAGAGATTGGTACTATGACATACAAATTGGAGTTGCCTTCATCTTCGCAAGTACACCCAGTTTTCCATGTTTCATACTTAAAGAAGATTATAGGTGACAAGATCCCAGCTCAAACTACATTGCCAAAACTTGAAGAGGAAGGAAAAATCATATTGTAGCATGAAGCTATCACTAACAAAAGAATTCACCAACTGAGGAATAGATCCATTTCATAGTATCTCATTAAGTGGAAAAAACTACCTACTGAAGATTCCACTTGGGAAGATGAGTCTTTTATACAGAAGCATCCAGAATTACTTAAGCGTTGCAGACAAAACTTGTCTGAAGGGGAGGGGCATGTTAAGCCCTAAATATTGGCACATTACCCCTTAATTAGGGCATATTACATTAGCATTTTTATTTTATTTATGTGAGCTTAGGTCTATTAGTTGTAATTGTACCTCCTAGTCTCCTATATATATCAAGGAGACCTTTTCATTTGGAATTGTCTTTTATTTTTGAATTCATATGATGTATAAGGAGGTTTCCCCCTCAAAGAGACTTATTATTTGAATTTCTCTCTTTTTCAAGGTGTTGAGTGCTTATTTTGAGGTTTTTATGATATTTTGATATTTGGTTCCTGACAAAAAATAGAGAAAAATTGGCTAGTGACCCTCGCTAACAATTTCGTAGGCCTCCTCATTGCAAACCTAAACCTACAATTTCTTCTCGATCTGAGTTTTCTTCTCCTGTTACAAACAAAACAATATTTTGGCTCCAGACTGTTTTTTTTTTATTATCTTACACCATCATATTGTTGATGTACTGCTCTTTGAT
This sequence comes from Picea glauca, assembly GCA_000966675.3. Lineage (NCBI taxonomy): Eukaryota > Viridiplantae > Streptophyta > Pinopsida > Pinales > Pinaceae > Picea > Picea glauca. The sequence goes on from JZKD02S1742819.1 coordinate 431,114, forward strand.
GTGGCATGAATACATGTTGTGATGATTTTATCTTTAGTGTGATTCACGCTATATCACACAATAGTTATATTTGTCACACAAAAAACTCTTTCTTCATGCGATATATTGCACTACCTGAAATATCGTGTCTCTGGATATCACAACTCCACAAAATTTTTCCCTTGTAGTGTGTTGAATGGGAAATTTTTTCAATAAAATATATCTCATATCCCTAAAAAAAATATTTCCTTTTTGATAACCTTCACGTAGGGAAAAGTTTTATTTAATTCTTCTTTGTCTTATGGATGATGGGTCAAAAGATCTCTATTGCAAGACAAAAGTTTTCTTCATGTGATGTATCACATGGCTAGGAGAATCTTTATCATGCAATGATTTTTTTCCTCATGTGACATATCACATCGACACAAAAATCTTGCCACGTGATACACCATTCTTACAATTGTTTTCTACTTTGTGTTACTTCAAATATCTTTATTGCACATCAGAAAATGTCCCCCTTCATGATGCATCACACCAATATTTTATTTGGAGCGATACATCGCATCACACCAATATTTTATTTGGTGTGATACATTTCATCACACCAATATTATATTTGGTGTGATACATTTCATCACACCAAAAATATTTTCACATGATGACTTTCATATGTACAATTTTTTTGTTGTTTTCTGTTTTTGTCTTCATCACAGGGCTCTGAAAATATTTATTGCATAGGAAAATTTCCCTTGTGTGATCTATCGCATCGCAAGATATTTCCTCTAGTGTGATGAACTTCTAAACATTTTTTTCTCCTTTCTTTTATTGCATAACCACAAAGATCACAATTTTGTGGTGTATCACACCAAAAATTCTTTTGGTGTGATACATGGCACCCTTCAAATCCTTCCTCATATGTGATAAGTGTTTTACAATGTCGAAATTTTATTTCATTGTGGCACATTGTATCACAGCTAAAAATTATTCATGTGATACAAATTTCTTAAACATTTTCTAAGTCCCATGTCTTCTTTTAAAGAATGATGTTGTGTCGCACGAAAAATGTTTTTTTGCGATACAAAGAAACTTCCCCAAAATATCCAAGTCTTTGAATGTACCAAATGAAAGACAAAAAAATATAAATGATTTTGATGCGATATATCGCACCGCACAAAATAATTTTTTTTGTGACACATTGGACTTCTCTAAATTTTCAAAAATTTCTCTAAGTATTAGCCCATCCTGCTAGGTGAAAATGTTGTATCACATGAATATTATTTTCATGTGATGCACATTGTATCGCATAAAACTTATGTATGTGCGATATGCAAAAAAAATCTCTAGAAATATGTCTTTCTGCAAATAACTATTTTTTTTTTAATTTGAGCTCATGGTTATTGTGGAACACACAAAATCAACCCTCTGGACTGATTTCAACATCTTGGTTATCAAATTGACCCCCATGTTGGATAAACTCATTACAAAAATAAAAATAAAATTGGGATTTCGACCTTGATTTTCTCATGCTAGGAGACATCAAATTTTCACCCATCTTCCACAGATTGAAACTATGTTTCCCTATAGAAGACTCATGCAAGACCAATGTTTGAACCTACTCCTCTAATATCGATACGTAATGTACCCATTACCATGTAAAAACAAAATACTCTTATACCCATTAAAAATAATTGTGCATGGCATGATAATAATGCTCATGCAACTATCATTAATTTAAATATGAAAATGCAACATTTAAAGCATATCACAACAAAATTCAAACATAAAGAAAAAAGTAGTAGTAAATCAAAACATTAACATTGTTGGAGATATTACACACTCACGTAGAATTATTTTCCTAAGTTTGATAATCCAATGTTGAGAACTCTTCCTTAGATGAGAATATTCTCTCTAGAGAAAATGCCCCTAAAAAATAGGACGTTCAGATTCAGTTACACTCAATTAGACTAGTGGAAGTCACTCATGCATGGAAACCTCAGTTTTATCACCAATTGTTGCATGTGCTTCTCTCACTTCCACACATGTGACTCAGTTAACTAATGATTGCATAGATCAGTACACTAGGACTAGGTGGAAGTTCACTCTAGTGTTTGTCAGTGAGTGTCTAGATATCTCTATCACTATTATGGTTCTTTCGTTACTCATGTAGCCTATATCTATTGTAAATTATTCACTATTTGAGTGTGGATTACGAATAATACAATTCTATTATTTTCTCTCCAATGTTTCTCTCATCTTCTCACTTTTGCAAGTTGTGTTCGTTCTTCTACTAGCTACATCTCTTGTGTAGGTACTCACTAAATTCTACATGGTATCAGAGCCTACATGCCACTAGGAATAAGGAGCACCAACACTTTATTTTCATGTATTGAAGATTTAATAATGTAGAAAAGATGGATTATTTGTCGACAATACTTCTCACACCTCATAACTATTTGGAGTGGAAGCCAAAAAATTGGATTCATCTCAGATCCAAAGGATTGTACCAAATAACTATGGAAATGGAATTAGAGTTTGATTCCTTCGAATGAGAAAAACGATTTTCTCAATAAACAAGATATGGCCATTGGATGTATCTTTTGGTCTATGTCTCCTGAAAATTTTCACCAGGTATATGATGAATCATGAGATTCAACTCCAAACGAACTATGGACCAGATTGGAGGTTCTATTTGGGAATAAAGAAGATTGTGAATATTTCATGCAGGAGTTTGAAAAGATAGAGCCATAAGAGAAGCCATTAGAATACCAAGCTTCTTATTCTGAAGAGTCTTCTACACAAGTATCTACACAAATATTTGTTCCATTAATTGCAAATGATGTCAACTCCATTTCAGATTTGTTTTCTACATTTCATGTGGAAGATATCATGCATGCATCTCAGGATCCTCATGATTTTTTATTTTTTTTGTACCACTCATGCATCCTAGGAGCCACATGAAGATAATCACATGCATGCATCTAAGGAGCCAAAAAGGGGGTTGCGCACATCAGATTCAATTATGACATTTTATGAGCTAAATTTGCAGAAAAAAAAATTGGATATTTTAATTCCTCTCGGAAAATACCCAATTTCAAAAAACAAATTGTTCGAAATAGAGTCCATGAAGTGAAGTTATGAGCATTTTAAAATCAACAAAATTTCAGCGTTTTTCCAGAAATGGCTACACGATTTTCAAAGTTTCATCTAAACTTCATTTGGATGTTCTTCATTACAAAAAATGAAAGTGGATATGTGTGGACATCTCACTGGTGTGTCTACTTCATCAACATCTACATCTTCAACAAAATATTCAATGAGCACAAACTTGCACAGTTGTGAGGTCTTCCTGGAGTGAAGGACACAATTTCTTAGCAATTGCTTTTGTTCCTTATCATTTTTTTTCTTATGCATTGTACTCTG
>JZKD02S1742819.1:441102-453115 GCA_000966675.3 Picea glauca
GTGTGCTCATGGAACAACACAATTAGCTTGGGTTATTAATCATTTAGGACTCGAAGTTTTCTCTTTCCATAAATTCCCATGCATTATGCACTGATGTTCCACTTTTCTTGTTGCATGAGAAGCCCACATGTGAGTATGACCGAGTATCTTTTATTAGGAGGAGATCATTCCGTTTTTCCTTTCCCCTCATGTGGATGGATGGGGAAGCAACCTTGATGGGGAAGCAACCCACATTTGATTGACATGTGTTAAGAATATAGTTAGGATTATTTGTGAGCGAGGATTGATTTTTTTCAATTAGTATGATGCTATTTTGAGCATAAAATGACTGCTCTTTTGAATGCTTCAAATATAGGTTTTTTTTTGGTCATTCATATATATATATATATATATATATATATATATATATATTTACTTACTTACTTTACGGTGCATCCTAATCGATTTATAAATGGTCATAAATATTTTATTAGAATAATGTTTTTTCATAATAAGTTTTTACAATATTTTTATTTTAGATTTCATATTTAATATTACTATTTTAGTATATAAAATATTAAATAAATTAAAACTAAAATAAAAGAAGTTAAGAAATAGCATATCATTCATTACAATGAATACAAGAACTCTAGTAAAATTTAAGATAAAGAAAACTTATTTAGAAGGTAAGGTCTATGTTTTGCTCTTTTTTTTTCAATTATGAAATGAAAATACAAAGAAAGTGCACCACTATGGGAATGGGATGGACAATGTGGCCTCAATGACTACTATATGATCTTCTACTTCCTATGTTATTCTCCAATATCTCACTCCTAGATTCAATATTCAACTATGGAACAATAAACAATACAACAAGAATGGAAATCCCTCCTTTCCTAGTAGCCTAGTATTTAACATGGCTTGATAGGCATCTAGGGTTAGGGTTAGGGTTTTTGCATGCCTTAACTCTTGATCAGGGTTAGGGTTTTGTACCCCTAGAATCTTCTTGCATTTCTACTCATGACCAGTGCCACATGTGTGAGTAATGAAAGTTGACATTGCATCCACTTGGTATCATGATCATCAACATGATAGGTCTACTTGTGGGAGGCATAACTTCCTCATATGAACTTGAATTGCGATGATTTTTTTCCCATTGGAAAGATATGGATGTGTAAAACAATATAGAGAGGTTAGGAACATTGTTCACAAAGATTTTCCCCCAAAATAAACCATTTAAGACCTAAAATAGGATCCCAAAATTTCTAGACCCCAAATCATTGAAGTGGGACTTGCCCCTAAAATTGGCCCCAAAAGCCAATAGCTCCACTTTTTCCACCAAGAAAGTAAAAAAATAGATCATAAATCATATAACGATCCATTTTGGATCACTATTCCCCATCACTAGTGTTCCCCTGCTTTGAGTCCTCCATTATCATGGCTTGACAAATAGTAGATTCCATAGGATAGTAGAGGAAAACTTCTTGAGTCCTCTTTCATCGACATAAAATACATACTTCAAATGTGCATACTTTGTAAGCACATTTTGCAGCGAAATCCTTTAATGATGTGAGAAGTAAAAGTCTAGAATCACGATTTTTGTAACAAGTTATTGAAGGAATGGAGATAGATGGTCTACCCATATAAATGCATTCCTCACTTAAGAATATTCACTAGAAACTTTTTGAGTCATTGAATGAATATTATCTAAGAACCTAACACTTATGTTTTGCATGAAGCATTCAATACAACTAGAGAAGATGTTATAGAAACAAACAATGTATGATTATTACTCTATCGCTTCCCTTTGTTTGTTCACATCTTTGTTTTAATTTTTTATTCTATAGACCTAACTTACCTCAAAGGAGGTTTTCAAGTAAATACTTTTCCTAGGTACCTGTTATAGTCCAAAAATGCCTTATCTGTGCATACAAGACATTGGCCTTTCCACTTACATACTTTGCCAAAATATTGTTGAGGCTTCCTCTTAAAAAACCATTTTTTGGATAGTGTGTGTTCCCTGTTGCACAAATAGACTGCGTACACATGTGTGTTGCATGCTAGTTAGCCCATGTACATATGCGAGTTGCATGCTAGTTAGCCCGCGTTTACCTCCAAAATTTGCAAGAAACATAAAATTGCATGAAATTCAAAGGAGTTTACGGGCTATAGAGGGTTTCCTAACAATTTTACCCCTTGTAGCCCATCCCCAAACTGAATAACCATCTTTTTCTCATATAAAAAGAGGTCTTGGGGTGTCATTTAGGAAGACAAGTAAGAGAATGAGAAAACTATGACAAAATCCCTTCCCCTTCTTAGCCCAAGATTTGCATCCTATTATGATTTTTGGCCTCAACCTTCCCCTCCAACCCTTTCTCCTTATGCAACCCTTCCTCCTTTCCTAGGTGATAAGTTGGTTGTGAGAAGATAACGTGTGATTGATGCACTTGGAGCCACGATAGAGGAGCCGAGACCTGGTTCGTGGAGTGATTGTCGATAAAGGTTGTAATCCTTTTTTATCTTAAAATTGAATAAAAGAGTTTATTCTTGTCCCAAAACACTATGTCTACATGATTTTGTTGATTTGTGCATCTATATCTATGTCTAAACTTTTAAAGTGATTAATAGAGATAGCATATGTTGTTGCATTGTATTCCTACCCTTTTGCAGATCATCTTTAGGACAAGACCAATAATCTAGGAGGCGACAACAAGCGAAAGAGGATGACACCAACCGCAAGGACTAAAGGTGCATTCATTAATCATGCTTACTTTCTTTCTCATCACTTATTTTAGTTGGTTTTGGGGTAGTTTAAATGTATAACTGTATTTTAAGGGAGTTAGCACTATACCTTTACCTTTGACCCAATATAGGGGGATTTTCCCCGTAGCAAAATTGGTGACTCCACTGGGGAGTCTCTCTAGTGTCTTAGTGGGAGATCTAGGTTAGATATGATTTTTAGTTTCTTTCTAAGTTTTATGAGTGTTCTGAGTCAGGTTGGGTCAGGTTAGGTCTCTGGTCACCTTCCAGGTGCCTACCATCTTCCCTTGCCCAAGTTGTATGTCCAAACTTTTTCCTTTTTTGAAAATTTACAGAGGTGTACGCGTCTTGTTCTTTATACAACATGCGTACATATGCAGTCTGCATTATATACAACTCGTGTACATACACAGGATGGTCGTTTACAACACGCGTCTCCGTTGTTTTGGAGAATTTTTTCAAAATATTTTCCTTTTCTTTAAGGAAACTTGTGGTTCCCAAGTCTTCCTGAGTTCCAGAAGCTTATGTTGTTTGGGGTTTAGACAATTTGCAGGCTCAGATTGTTTATGAAATAAAAAATAAATCCTCTTGTCTCTCTGTGTTTCCAAGAATTTTTGGCTTATTTTTATCTTGAATTTTAAGAATCGTGTATTTTGCAGTTTCTTTTAGCATCTTTTGTTATTTCTTCTTTGATTGGAAGAAAAAAAAAACACTAGTTTTTTAGGTCTCTTTCTTTCTTTGCATTTGCTTTGCATTGTTATTTGAAAAAGAAAAAGAAATTAGCATAGTGTTGTGTTTTCTTTGCATCTTGAAAGCATTTTAGAAGAAAAAATAAGAAAATAAATCCTTTCATTTGCTCTTTTGTTTCACTCGAAAGTTGCATTGTGCATTTTGCATGGAAAGGAGAAAAGATTGCATCTTTATGTTTGAAGGGTTATTCATGCTTTTTGTTTGAAAACCTTTTTCATTTGTAGAATTAATGTAAATAATTATTTTCCAGTGTTCTAATAAGTTTCATTTTTGCAAGACTCTCAAACAAAATTAGTTGCACTTTCATTCCTTGAGTAAGAAAATCCCCTAAAATGGACACACTAATCTAAAATATATTAGTAACACTTTTTTAAGGGTTCACCAATAGCTTACTAGGCTAGGGCCTTGGATTAGGTGTGGAGAGGTAAACTCTCCAAGGCCAACCAAAACTTAACTTAGGTGTCTGTGCTAGGGCATGAAAAATACACCTTGTAATTACTCAATTTGGGAAGCTCCTCTCACACAAGAGTCAAATACGAGGCCGCGTGGAGGACGGTGATGGAGATATACACTCCTGATCCCAAAAAAACGTTTGGGAGAGTATGTATTTGGGGTGAATCCTGTAGTGTTACTAGCCCGACTTGTGTCAGACCTCTGAGACACTTGGATCTGTCCAAGGTACTCTAAGAGTGATCCTGGCCCTATTGTGTTTTAGGCCTCGGGAGGATCTTTGGGCTTAGTTACCTTGCACATACACTCACATGGCTATCGACTATACCCCCCTGGTTGTTGATTACATGTTGGTGGCCTAGTTTCCATTATATAGGTTGACACACAAGTGACTGTGAGGGGTGTATCGTGGTACCTGAGGTAGATTCTATACTCTCTAGGCGACACCCAAAGGGATCGTCAATTAGAGGTCTGGGTAACTACTTCTCCTGGCCAGTCGTTTTCCTTTGTGAATTCTTTGGAAAATTAGGACTTCATCTCCCTGGGTCGGAAGCATTCAGAAGGGTGGTTTGTTTGGTTTGTATCTTTTTAGGTTTTTCTTCTTAGTGGTGTGCTCTGTTCTTCCTAGTTTTCCACAGCGAGTTAGTAAATAATTTCTTTGGGTCTCTGACCTAAGGTGGTATACCACCCACTCCACCAATCATGAGGGATTTTTGATCTTCCACTTAGAAACATGCAGCCGCCTCCTTATAGGCATATTTTTTATAACACTTGTTCATCTGAGTCAGTGTGTGATACTTTTACAGACTTGAATGATCCCGCAAGGGAAGAACCTGTTCATAAGATATTCTTGGACCAAGTTACTAATGATACCAACCAAGGAACCCCTTCGCAAGGGGATTCTTGTGCTTTTCCTTTCTTTGGAAACGTTGGTTTCCCTTTGATGGCCACTTTGTACATTCCTGGCTTGAATGTGGGATTACCGGTTTGGTTGGGTACCATTCCAAATGTTCCTAATTCTCTTGACGCTTCTCAGTTGAGCACCTTATGTCATGGGAATCATGTAGACATTCCTTCTTCAGTAAAATATTCTCCTCCTCCTTCTACCTTCTCTGGTGAAAGTCTAGCTACTAGTAACCAGAAGTATAAACTAAGTACAAAGAGGAAGAACAGGAAGAAGAAATCACCAACCTTTGAGAGTCATGTTGGAGATAGGTCATAAGCCTCTACATGTCATGTTGAAGACCAGAAACCAACCTCTACAAGTCACGATGGAGGCACGAACCTAGTCCCTACAAGTCATACTGGAGTTCAATCACCAACCTCTGTGAATCATGTTAGAGATAGGTCCTCAACCTCTACTAGTCATGTTGAAGACATCACCCAACCTTTGCAAGTCATGTTGGGGGTAAAAGTCTAGTCACTGCTAGTCATATTGGAGATAGGTTTGTAGCCTCTGTGAGTCATGTTATCAACCAATCACCAACCTCTGCATGTCATGTTGGAGATGTGCAACCAACCACTGCTAGTCATGTTGGGGGCATTGATTTTGTTGAGAAACCTAGATGGATAGGACGTAAGCCTAAGTTCCCTTGTAAGCTTTGCAAGGGAGATCACCTTACTCATTTGTGCCCTGGCATTCCAGAGGTACAAAGATTGTGGTCCCTATCTATAAGCTTTTCTGATTCTGAGTCTTCTGAGGTTTCCTCATAGTTTATTCAACCAATGGTTGAAAAAGTGGTCATTTTGATGCAACCTTCAGTTGATCCCACTCCTCTTTTGGGAGGTGATATAGATTTAGACCATATTATCTCATAAGCCTATTCAACCAGTGGTTGAGAAAGTGGTCATGCTGATGAAATATTAAGCTGATCCCACTCCTATTTTGGGGGGTGATGTGCCTTTAGACCATGTTGTCTCGAAACCTATTCATTCATTGGTTGAGGAAGTGGTCATGTTGATGCAATCTTCAAATAATCCCACTCTTCTCTTGGAGAGTGTTGAGTCTACCAAAGTGGTCATGGCAATGAAATATTTGACTGATCCCAATCTTCTCTTGGAGAGTGTTGAATCTACCAAAGTGGTCATGCCGATGCAATCTTCGGCTCATCCCACTCTTCTCTGGAGGAGTGATGTGTCTACCGACTGTGTTTTTATCATTTCCAGTTTAGTACTTTTAGAACAAGGGGGAATTTTTCTCACACCGAACACACCCCCTCCAAGTCTTAGGATGGTTTCCTTTGATTGGAATGACCTTCTTGAGCCTCACCTTCCTTCTTCTGCATATTTTCAAATAAGGGTTGAAGTTAATTCAAAACAAATTTACCGATGTATTGTATATGAAGGAGCCTCTGCAAGTATTTTATCCCCCTTGGCTTGGCAAGATTTTGGTTCTCCTAAGCTTGTGACTACTTTGCATGAGCTGTTGGCTTTTGACAGACATCCTAGTGAATATTTGGGGATTCTTCCTCAGTTTCCTATATCTTTAGGTGGGAATACTTGCCTTGTCAATTTTATAGTGGTGCAAGGCTCATTAGATTTCAATATGCTTCTCGGGTATGATTATGTATATGCTATGAACGTTGTGGTGTCTATGCTCTTCTGAGTGATGCATTTCCCTCACAATGGAAGCATTGTCACTATTGACCAGTTGGCATATGATAATCACCATCCTAATTTGACGTTAGTTCAGGCTGCCCCTTTATATGTTCCTATTATTCATGTATACTCTACCCCGCCACAGGTAAATTATGTGGCATCTTATACTCGATGTTCGATTGCTCCTGAGAAGGAAATTTTTCAATCATGTTCTCCTTCTCAAGACATGGTCTCAACAATTTATCCATTGGTTTATCCAATGGGGACATGGGAGCACTTGCTTCCCCCTCTTGGTCCAAGTGATTTTCAATTTCCTTTTGAGTCTGATCTCGTTGTTTTTAGATCCTCAAGCCCTTGTGCTTGTGATTCATCACTCATAGACTCTGCCAATCCTAGATAGAACCTCCATCGTCATATGGAATATGGTCAGTTTACTTCTCCCTTTGGGACTATCAACCCTCCTCGTTCATGTGATTTCTCGTATTTTGAATTGCCTTCGAATGAGGTTATCCTTGAAGCCATGACTACAATTTTTATATCGTGGGAAGACTTACATTGTGGTTTGTGTTTTCTTCCCTTTCGGGAGACTTTCCAGGTTGACTATTGAAGAGACTCTTGGTTAGATCCTAGCAGCGGGCTCCACCTGAACCAATACTACGCATGAGCCATATGGTTGTGCGGTGCTTTGTACCATATTGTACAGTCCAAGTTTATTGTTTTCAAGTTTTGTATTCAGTAGCACCTCTTATTTTCTGAAGTTTCTATCTATATTGGATCTATTAACTTATGGATGAGTGTTATTGGACTTATATGTAGGATCTTGGAGACATTTTTCTTTGAATTTTGTTCATCGTATCGATCTGTTCTGACATGCATTGACCTCGAAAATGGAATATAGGTTAGTCTTTTCCCTACTTGAATTTTTTTCATTATCTGTTTCCTGGTTATTTTTTCCTTAGGATCGACCCCATTGAATTATGACACTAACCTTCCTTTCTGATAAGTGTTTCGTACTTTATTGTTGATGATTACAATTTCATGAGACATCCTCCAAGACACGTTCTCCTCTAAGACTGAGTTGTTTTGACCTGTGAGAGAGCCCATGTGTTGGGTGTTCCCATGTGATGGGTGTGTCATTCCTCTCTGGACTGACATGAGACGATGTGTGCCCATGTGGGGTGAGGATTCCCATGATATGGGTGTGTTGTTCCTCTCTTGATTGAGATGGGACGACATGTACCCTTGTGTGGGGTGAAGGTTCCCATGTGATGGGTGTGTGTCAGACTCTAGACTGAGTTGTTATGACATGTGGTCTCCTGCCTTGTGGACTCAGTTGAGTCAGGCTTGAGATGGTACTCCAGATGATTCTCCTGTGGACTCAATTGAGATAGAGATCTGTTGAGTAGGATGCCCATGTGGCTGAGCACATGTGGACGTGTCCCTAGTGGGCTGAGCACTAGTGGACGTGTGAGATCCTTGCTATATTGTCTAAGAGTAAGATTTACTTGTAACCCTAATTATGTTGTAAAGGGTATAGGTCGGCCCCACCATGTAAAGATAATTAATATTGTAATTATTAATTATATTTATTATATTATTAAGTTGTACAGGTCGGTCCTATTGTGATAATCGATACATCGTTTGATGTGATAATTTTTGTATAAATAAAGGTAAATCCCCATTGAGGATTACACACTTATCATTGTGTCATCTCATGATTTCAAAAGTTGAGGTTTGAAATTATGAGAACTGCAACACCCTTTTGTGTGCTAGGTTTGGTGGTGGATGGGGGATCTTCTCTTGAGAATATAACAAAGGATTGTTGGGTTTTCTTCCCTTGTGTAGAAGGGTTTCCCAGGATATTTCTTGTGTTCTTTTCCATGGTTATTCTTCTTGTGATATTGGTATACTGCAACTATTTGTTGTTACTGCAATCATTCGCTATGGTTGTAGCTCATGCTAAACAATAATAAAATAAAATTGCATTAGCTTAGCATAAAACTTAACATGGTTTCAGAGTAGGTCCTGAAGATGACTGTTGCACAATTTGAAGGGGTCGGATCCTCCCTCTAATTTATGTGGTAAAATTTAGATCTGGTCGCATGCCTATTATCCTAGGCCAAGCCTTGGTTAAAGGAGAGTGCAGCAAGGGAGAAACCCCAATAAGGTTCAGACCTTCCTTTTAAAATTATGTGGTGAATTTAAAAGCTGATCAAGTACTGTTTAAAAGGAGAACCACAGAAAGGAAGGGCCACACTGCCACAACTAGAAGGTGCCTAACAAAAACCTTAAACACATACCTAACATCCCTCTTAAAGCATAGACCTAATCCAAGTTTTCTAAGGGTATAAGGCTGAGGTTGAAGTCTATCCTTATGAGCATTTTAAGGCCTATTCTGAGGCAAAATTTGAAGAAAATTAAAACTGTGTTTGTGATAGAGTTAAGCCTGTTCTAAGGCTGCTCTGAGGCATCGAACTACTGAGGAAAGTTAGGCCTACCTTGAGGGATATTCTAAGGCAACGAAAAAGCATCTTCTGAGGTAGCGAAAAAGGTGATCTGAAGAAATTTTCCGAGTTAAAATTACTGAGCTTCAAACCTACAATGAGGCCTATTCTGCGGAAAATATAAAGGACAAGTCTGAGGTTGTTGAAGGTGAATTTAATATTATTTTTGTGTGCAAAATTGAACAAAATTTAAGGGCATATCTGAAGTTGTTTTCTAGGCTATACTTGGTGCAAGACTTAGGTGAATATTTGAGGCAGTTTAAGCACAAATCTGAGAGAAGATCTGAGTACTCAAACAACATTCTTGGAGGCAAATCTGAGGAGCATTCAAACAACATCCCGAGGTTAATTCCTTGATCAACTTTTATAAATTGTTGGAGTTTGTTCTAGGCCTATACCGAGGCTTATTCTGAAGCAAACACATGACTAGATCTAAGGCAACGATGAATATTTAGTGACAGAAAATTTATGAAGATTAGAAATGGATGTGCCATCCATTTGTCAAATCATCAAACATGAAGTATTGTTTAGAATGATGAAAGATTGAAGACAGTTGATGTGAGAGGTACGTTTCATATTTCAAGAATGATCCTTGATGTGACATTTGATGTATGTGCTATAAGTGCACGTTATTCAAGGAGACTAGACTTGCAGCTAGTAATGTGCGAAGAAAGCAACAATAGCCACCTCATGAGAAATCAAGGAATGGAAGCAAGAATGACAAAGAGTTCTTATCTATCTCATCTTTCTCAGGAGGACTGAAAGCAAGTGTTAGCGTCGGAAGTCACTCCTGGATTGCTTGCAGGAGCAGAGCCCAACACCCATAAGTTTAATGTCACGATTTGTTTATAAAGGGGTGATCAAATGGAGATAAAGACTCAAGGAGATATTACTCTAACTCAGGGAATGGGTCTGGTACGTAAGTAACAAAGGAGGTCTTGACCTAACTTCAACCAGTGGGTTGATTAAAAGATGAGTAGGTGGAAGACTTGGTAAGAAAGGTGAACAAATAGCTTTGGGCAACAGGCTTTCGGTAGTTTACAGAAGAAAGACTCTAAATGCAAGATCCGCTTGGTTTAGGGTCTCAAGAAACTGAAAGGGGACTTGTCTGGATCCTCCAATTCCAAGTCACTCAGCGCTGGGAAAAATCACAAGAATTGATTAGAGACAGTGCAAATATTACAGTGATCCATTACAACATCATCCTATAATAGCTAGAACTTGACTGGATCCTCCAATTCCGAGATGCTCTAACACAATGTAAACAAAGACATGAAAGAAACTGGCATTCATAAGGCAAGAAGTCTCGAAAGTTCATACATAACCAGAGCAATAATGCTTCATTAAAGATTTACAACCCGGAGCTCTGCTCAACCATCGATGCTTACAAAATACAACAACTGAGTCTATATACTCAGGAAAAATTCACCTCATAGAGGCGCACCCAGTCATCCAAGGCTCGGTGTCTTTTCAGTCAAACTCGTACTGAAATCCTTCTTCAAGCGCCACCTTAACTGTGCATGGCTCCTGCAAGGAGGGTAGCTGAGCCATTAAGTGTTGGGCTAACGTGCGCAGACTTCTCTATCAAGTTGAAGACTTTGGCATGGTGTTTTTGAAGAACTGGGTACACAGGACCCTCTCGAACGAACCGCTTGCCAGACCTTCCATACCTTATACTTAATGCATGAGGAGAGGTTTCACCCACCCCTTCTCGCCTTTATTTACTCCAAGCAAAGGCCTGGAGCGGGATCGTATCGGATGGTACCTGGAGATCGAGATGATCCCTTCGACGACTGGACTCGGTGCCTCTAGACCCTTTTAGCACAATTCCTTTATTTCCCAAGTGACTATGGGTTGTGACCCCGTGATTATTCCCAAAGTGCTTTCAACATTTCGCAAATGGAAAGAATTAATCCTCGATCTTCAAAGTTGCGAGGGGCGAGGAGGCAATGGAGCCCAATCGCGCACCACGTGTCCTTCTGGATGGACGGCTGAGATCTCCTCGGCAAGACTGTGGGCTCGAGTCCTGAATGCCCTCGGCACTTCGCGTCTCACGGTGGGGAGGAGGCTGGTCCTTGATCTTCAAAGTTGCGAGGGGCGAGGAGGCGATGGAGCCCAATCACACACCACGTGTCCTTCTGGATGGACGGCTGAGATCTTCTTGGCAATACTGTGGGCCCAAGCCCTGGATGCCCTCGACACTTCGCATCTCGCGGCGGGGAGGAGGCTGTTCCTTGACCTTCAAAGTTGCGAGGGGCGAGGAGGCGATGGAGCCCAATCATGCACCACGTGTCCTTCTAGATGGACGACTGACATATTCTCGGCAATACTGTGTAGCCCTTTTCACTGTCGGTGCCCTCTACATGTAACCATCGGCTAAGGATTATGTGCTAGCACCTCTCGCAACTCGCGACCTCGCGAGTTGGAGTGTCGAACCTTAGCACTCTCCCTCCACCAAATCCCGAGAGACGATAGCTCTTTTCGTTTCCACAATTCTCCCATACTGCGCTTAAGCATTTCATGCAACTTGTAGACCCGAATGCTCTCGAACACATGGCAAGAATTATCGCTAACATTAGGCTCCATGGGGGATAGAGTCGTCCCTGTGATGCACTAAGAACTCCTTCTGCAGCTTTAGTGCCTTGCTATTGGGCTATGGAGTCACCTATTAGGCCGAAAACATGCAAAAAGAAACTAAACAAAGAAACTAAAAGAAAATATTTACAAACAAAGGAGCTGTCTAAGGCTCAAATCAAATATTTTTTTAGAAAATGCCCATTCACTGGGCTGTTGAAAACCTCTTCACCCTTCAGATCCTGCAACCCATATGTGTTGTTGGAGAAAATCTCAGAGATTTTAAAGGGGCCGATCCAGAGGGCGTTGAACTTGCTATGCTTGCCTTTATCCTGTCTGGGTGCGTCCCACTTGAATACCAAATCCCCGATCTCGAACTCCTTTTTCTTGACTTTTCT
>JZKD02S1742819.1:471046-495380 GCA_000966675.3 Picea glauca
TATATATATATATATATATATATATATATATTCAACACTAAAATTCTTAGACATAAAACCTCTCACAATGAATAGTAAATAATTATATTTTTTTAATATAAAATCATTTTATGCATAAAACCTATCACATAAATAACAAATAATTTTAATTTTTTATTTTTTTAAGACATAAAACCTCTCACAATGAATAGCAAATAATTATATTTTTTTAATATAAAATCATTTTATGCATAAAACCTATCACATAAATAACAAATAATTTTAATTTTATATTTTTTTTTAATATGGAGTCTTTTCATTAGATTTATTTATTCATAAATTATTTCTATATTTTTAATTTTATGTTGTGTATATAAAAAGGTTACAAATTTCCAGTCTTGCTATATAGCTTTAAACTCCAAACTTTGTTAGTTGAAGTTAGATAGAATTGTAATCAACCATTTATAAACAATGTAATCTCTTACTTCAATAAGAGTTAGCCCAAACTCTAATCTAAAAAGGATGATTACAACCCATTACTTTAGATCCATACATTGAACCTCAATACTAAAACCCTCTCCACTTTAATCGCATGCTTAGATGATCATACTTTTTTTATGTACATTATTTTATCTCTTTAGAATTATTCAAATTTGATTAGATATATAAAACTCATAAACTCAACAAAAGCATTTATATCACACATTTTATTTAAATTTCATTACATTTATAAATTTTAAAATAAAAAATAAGCATTCTACTATAAATCTTCAAACAAAAAACAATTTCAATTGTGAAAGGTTACAAGTATGACATTAAATCAATTACCAAGTTACACAAAAAAAAACTATGATAACAATAAAGGGGACTTATATAGAGATCAATCGTCATATTTTATTGCACTTGCATTTGTTGGATAATTGGTTGTCATTGATGATGTTCGATAGTTGGTTGTCATTGATATCAACAATAGTAGTTGTCATTGATGTCAACAAATGTGATGGGTGCATTTGAAGAAGTCTCCAAAGTGGTGCCCTTATGGCGTAGCTCTAAGCATGGCTTTCACAGGAAGATGCTTTGAAGAAGTCTACAACAAGCCACAAAGGTGTGGTCACAAAGCCCGAAGTTGTTTGTGGTATAAGGGAATGAAGGAGAGTGTAAATGCAGGTAACACACTCATAGATGAATAGTCATCGTCATATCATTTCCAACGGTAGGTGGTACGTCACATTGTTCCTCACGGTTGAGGAGTTATGAGGTCATGAAGTTGAAAGGCCCAGAGAATGATTAAGAAGCCCTTAAACAATTACAAGTCATTGAATAAAGGGTAAAGTGGTTGCAAAAAGAAGTCCTTAAGTTAAGGAGAGAAGTTACTTTGAAAAAGTATAAACACACATTGAGAACCTCTCATTTTCATCATTCAATCTTGTGATTTAGTACAAATGTGGTACGAATTTCAGAGGGAAAATGAGGTGAAGAAGGATGAAATTTCAAGGGAAGATGAAGTATTGTGATGATGTGTTCTAAGGTATGTTTTTAAAAGGTCATCTTACCATTTTCACTATAATTTTTTCTAGAATGATTCAGATAGTGAAAATTGGAGGTTGTTGCGAAGACACATCAAGGTACCCATGGTAATGTTGAAATAATGTAACTGCAAAGAGTATTCTAATTATTATTGATGTATTATTCATTATATCAATCCCCTTTTGCAGATTGATCATGTCGGGTATTGTAATTGACCAAATCCCCTTTTGCGGATTGATCAAACCCTAATTGTAATGGGCTAAATGAAAAGTCGACCCCAGAATATATTAAAGTGGTTATAACCACCCATAATATATTAAAAGTGGTTATAATCGCATAGATTGAGAAGTCGGCCCTACCAGTGAAAAGACACCTCACTCCAACGCCTAGGAGATTGTATAAATAAGAGAGGTTAGCGCCTCATTTGGACACACACTCACTTGTTCATCAGAGTGCAAGTCTAGAGCTACAGTTGGAGAAGAAGAGAGAGAGAGAGAGGTACTACTTTTGAGAGGACTTTCTGTCTTGTTTGATTTATTCTCTTAGCATTGTATTGGCTATCTATATTAAGGAAGTTTTTGATGGGTTTTCTCCCCCATGAGGATGATAAATGTTGTGTCTCTTGTGATTTTGTATTTCTCAGTGATCCTATCTATTCTATGGTTATCTAGTGAATTGAAAAGAAACATAATAATAGTTTAAACCTTAACATGGTTTGAGAGCTAAACTGAAGAGAGCATCTTTCACAAGAAGAAGAAAAACGACATTGTTGTCGTACATGTAAATTAGGGATTTTTATTGAAGAAGAGTTTCAACCTCAAAACCATCTAGAAAATTGCGCCCTAACCCAAGGACTTCTTTGGCACCTTCAACGCACCTTTTTAGTGGGTAGATCTCCTGGAAAGTGAAACCCTAGTTTTCACCGGTACCAGAAAACCAGAAGTACCAGAAAACCAGAAGCACTAATCCAGAAATTCATTGGTCAAGTTTGAAGGGGTAAAAGTTGGATTTTCATAAATCTGACTGCAGCAACTTACTCGCCTCACCTATCCCCTAGATAAAAATTTCAAAATTTGAAGTTTGAAAAATTAGGGTTTCCTCATAAAACCCTAAGTTGCAGTCTCAGAACCAGTTGCAGTATCAATTGCAGTTGCAGTACTAGTTGAAGTATTAGTCGTAGTACCAGTTGTAGTCATTGTTGAAGTGTTTTTAAGAGTTGGTGATCATTTCCGCTACTACCAGATGGTGCCACTACCTACAAATGCTATCAGAGGTATGCACTCACATATGTTTAAATTGTTAAGCATTAAAGGGTATTTGCAGGAGAAGGGATCTCTTGCCATAGATCCCAAAGGATCTCAAGATCCAACACATTCAGAAGAATAATTCAACTCAGGTTTGATTATTCTAATATACATCTAGTTGTTGTGACAGTGTTGCATGTTGAAGCTATGACCACCATACTAACCTTTGGTCAAAGTATTAGATGGATTAAAGTAGAGATCATAGAGCTTATTCTCTAACCCAAGGTTCTGTCAAGATAACATATTTTCCTAGTACATAAGACAGGTTGAAGAAATAACTTGTCATATTGAGTGAAGGAGACTTGGAAGAAAAGCAACACACTCATTCTTGATAACAAAACTCCAGGTTCCAGGTTTGAATGATTAAGTTGCTAAGATTCAAAATGTGCAAGTGTCAAGAAAACACTATAGTGCTTGGTAGCATGTGAGCATATTGAGATAAATGCTTAATGCATTTATTTGCATGATACAACTAACATCTCCTCTAGGAGAAACCTCTTGTGTTAGTTCCAGGTTGCCATGGAGGAATGTTTGATCACAACACTATAAGAGTGTTGACCTCATTCTGTATTGTATTTCTTACTTTTGATCTTTGCTTCAGACAGGTCAAAAGTGAAAGCTCTAAAGGAACCACTGTGACAATTGTTCATGCTATTGATTTATCTACTATTATCAAAAGAGTACTATTCCTGCTTATTGTTTTGTTGACCTTGTTTCAGGTCATAGGTGATAACTTTGAGGAAGCTATAATGAAGATTGTTGAAGGAAACATATTATATGAGACATGAAGCAAACTATGTACATGACCATATACACTCATGTACCAAAGAAGATGAAGAAAAAGCTATCTCTTGAGATTCAGAGTATCTCATATGAAGATTGATTGAAAGGAGCAGAAGGATCTAAAGATAACCAAACATTAGAACGGGAAGAAAATCTCGTTTGAAGCATGAATTTGTATTTAGACTTGTTATTCAAATACCAAGTATACCCTGTAAGAGATAATGAAGTCCTTGTAGACTCAGAAGAAATCGAGAGTAAGCCTGATCTGAGAAAGGATTAGATGAAGAGACAACTTACAAGACTGAGAGACAGATGCCATGAGAAGACTAGATCGTAGCTTCAAAAACATCTAGGAGATATGAAATCTGCTGGGAAGATTCCCTTGTTTCAGTAATAGAGAAGAAAGATAGTCAGAAAGACTACGATATGGATTCTTCCGTGAGACTAGAAGAGAAGTCAGTATTGACTTCCAAGATTGATCTATACAGATCAAGCATGTTACAAATGTACAAAGCTTGATGTGTGTCCAAAGGATTCCCCCAGCAAGAGGGAGAAGACTATGATGAGACACTTACTCCAGTAATTGAAGAAATAGTTCCAATATTTATGAAGACAACCAGAACAATCATGATTCATATATAATATGAGATGCAGGGGGAGCAATCCCCATATTTAAAATTGAGTGACATTTGGTGCAATACATTAGTCGAGTCATGGAGACATGACTATGATGAAAGATAACATTACCTCCATGAAAGAAGAAGAGCTATCTTTAGTATCAATTATTGAGCCACCCTCAATTTCAGATGAAGTTGTTTCCGTTATAGAAGAAGAGGAGTTACTCTCAGATTTTAGCAGCCACAATGAGGATGAAGAAATCATTCTTAGCCATAGAGCAGGTGCAGATGCAGAGTCCCAGTTCCATAAGGAACAATCGCAGAGAGAGTAGAGGACATACTCCTAGACAGTGAGAAAGATAAGTGCTTTGCAGAAAGAATATGGAGCGAGCACATGATTGTGCAGATTGAGTTGCAGCTGAGAAAGTGTACCAGATTGGTACAATGTAATGCAAAAAATTGATTTGAAGATTGAATATAGAAAGACTCATGTCTGCCAGTTGAGGAAGGATCTGTACGCGTTGAAGCAAGATCCTAGAGCTTGATATTGCATAGGATAGACAGTTTTCTGACGAGCTTGGTCTTTACCAAGAGTAAAGTTGATCCTAACCTCTAATTCAAGGTTATGAATGATGAGCTGGTGATATTGCTGTTGTAAGTGGATGACTTATTCTTAACTGGAGAAGAAACACTCATCACCGAATGTAAGAAGAAGCTCACTTCAGAATTTGAGATGAAATACATTGGCCTAATGCATTATTTCTTAGGTCTTGAGGTATGGCAGAGCCCAGAGAGAATCTTTCTTAGCCAAGGGAAGTATGTAGTTGAAATCCTGAAGAGATTTGATATGTTGGAGTGCAAGTCCATGAATACACCCATGGAAACGAAGTTGAAGCTTCTGGTCGACACTTCATCAGAATTGATTGATGTCACGTTGTATAGACAGATCATTGGATAACTGATGTATCTGATGAACACTAGACCATATATCTATTTTGTCGTGAACACATTGAGTCAGTTTCTGGTAGAACCCAGACATGTTCACCTAGTTGCTGAAAAACATGTGAGTAGGTACCTTAAGGGTACATTAAATTATGATCTCAGTTATGATGGAGATCATAATTTCACACTGAGTGTGTACACTGATTTAGATTGGGCTGGAAGTGTCTTTCAAAGGAATATCACTTCAAGATGTTGTTTCAGTTTGGGATCAACCATGATCTCATGGCAGAGTAAGAAGCAATCAAGCATTGCTCTCAGTACAGCGGAAGCAGAATACATTGTTGTGTGTTCTACCAGTTGTGAATCCATATGACTTCATAAGTTGTTGACTGGTCTATTCAACCTAGAGATGGAAGCAACCATGATCCTATGTAATAACCAAAGCTGCATAAAGTTGACAAAGAATCTTAAACATAGAACCTTTCACAATGAATAGTTAATAATTTTTTTTTTTTTAATATAAAATCATTTTATACATAAAACTTGTCACGTAAATAAAAAATAATTTTAATTTTATATAAATATTTTATTTTTATTGTTTTTTTTCTCGACACTAATGTTCTAAATAGCCCTCAAAAGATCTTAGACATAAAACCTCTCAGAATGAATAGCAAATAATTTTATTTTTTTAATATAATGTTCTAAATAGCCTTCAAAAGATCTTAGACATAAAACCTATTTTATTTTTTTAATATAAAATCATTTTATGCATAAAACCTATTACGTAAATAACAAATAATTTTAATTTTATATTTTTTTATATAAAGTCTTTTCATTAGATTTATTTATTCATAAATACCTTCCATATTTTTAATTTTATATTTTTTTAATATAAATTATTTTCATTAAATTTATTTATTCATAAATTTCTTTTATATTTATATTTTTTTCCAAATTTGGAAAAATGCACATCTTAACCAATTTATATTGTTTGAAAATGCAATTTGTGTATGTAAAAAGTCACATCATTTGAAATAATTCGAAAACATTTTATAAGGTTACAGATTTTGAGTCTTGCTATATAGCTTTAAACTCCAAACTTTATTAGTTGAAGTTAGATAGAATTGTAATCAACCATCTATAAACAATGTAATCTCTTACTTCAAGAAGAAGTTAGCCCAAAGTCTAGTCTAAAAAGGATGGTTACAACCCATTACTTTAGATCCATACATTGAACCTCAATAGTAAAACCCTCTACACTTTAACCTCATGCTTAGATGATCATGCTTTTTTATGTACATTATTTCATCTCTTTAGAATTATTCAAATTATGTTAGATATATAAAACTCATAAACTCAACAAAAGCATTTATTTCACACATGTTATTTAAATTTCATTACGTTTCTAAATTCTAAAATAGAAAATAAGCATTCTACTATAAATCTTCAAACAAAATATAATTTCAATTGTGAAAGGTTACAAGTATGACATTAAATCAATTACCAAGTTGCATAAAGAAAACAACCATGATAACAATGAAGGGTACTTATATAAAGATTAGTCGTCATATTTTATTGCACTTGCATTTGTTAGATAATTAGTCGTCATTGATGTTGTTCGATAGTTGGTTGTCATTGATGTCAACAATAGTGGTTGTCATTGATGTGAACAAATGTTATGGGTGCATTTGAAGAAGTCTCCAAAGTGTCCCCTTATGGTGTAGCTTTAAGCATGGATTTCATAGGAAGATGCTTTGAATAAGTCTACAACAAGCCCCATAGGTGTGGTCACAAATCCCGAAGTTGTTTGAGGAATAAGGGAATGAAGGAGAGTGTAAATGCAGGTAACACACTCATAGATGGATAGTCCTCGTCATATCATTTCCAACGGTAGGTGGTACGTCACGTAGTTCCTCACGGTTGAGGAGTTATGAGGTCATGAAGTTGGAAGGCCTGAAGAATGGTTAAGAAGCCCCTAAACAATTACAAGTCATTAACTAAAGGGTAAAGTGGTTGCAACAAGAATTCCTTAAGTTAAGGAGAGAAGTTAATTTGAAAAAGTATAAACACACAATGAAAACCTCTCATTTTCATCATTCAATCTTGTGATCTAGTACAAATGTGGTACGAATTTCAGAGGGAAAATGAAGGGAAGAAGGATGAAATCTCGAGGGAAGATGAAGTCTTGTGATGATGTGTTCTAAGGTATGTTTTTAAAAGGTCAGCTTACCATTTTCACTATAATTTTTTTCTAGAATGATTCAGATAGTGAAAATTGGAGGTCATTGCGAAGACACATTAAGGTACCCATGGTAATGTTGAAATAATGCAACTGCAAAGAGTATTCTAATTATTATTAATGTATTATTCATTAGATCAATCCCCTTTTGCGGATTGATCATGTCGGGTATTGTAATTGACCAAATCCCGTTTTGCGGATTGGTCAAACCCTAATTGTAATAGGATAAATGAAAAGTCGGCCCTAGAATATATTAAAGTGGTTATAACCACCCAGAATATATTAAAAGTGGTTATAACCACCCAGATTGAGAAGTCGACCCTGCCAGTGAAAAGACACCTCACTCTAGCGCCTGTCAGATTGTATGAATAAGAGAGGCTAGCGCCTCATTTGGACACACACTCACTTGTTCATCAGAGCGCAAGTCTCGAGTTGTAGTTGGAGAAGAAGAGAGAGAGATAGGCACACTACTTGGGAGATGAATTTATGTCTTGTTTGATTTATTCTCTTGGCATTGTATTGGCTATCTATATTAAGGAAGTTTTTGCTGGGTTTTCTCCCCCATGAGGGTTTCCTAGAATAAATGTTGTGTCTCTTGTGATTATGTATTTCTCAGTGATCCTATCTATGCTATGGTTATCTAGTGAATTGAAAAGAAACCTAATAATAACTTAAACCTTAACATGGTTTCAAAGCTAAACTGAAGAAAGCATCTTTCAAAAGAAGAAGAAAAATGTCACTGTTGTCGTACATGCAAATTAGGGCTTTTTATTGAAGAATATTTTCATCCTCAAAACCATCTAGAAAAGTGTGCCCTAACCCAATGAGTTCTTTGGCACCTTCAACGCACCTTTTCAGTGGGTAGATCTCCCAAAAAGTGAAACCCTAGTTTTCACCGGTACTAGAAAACGAGAAGTATCAGAAGTACTAGAAGTACTAGAAAACTAGAAGTACCAGAAAACCAGAAGCACAAGTCTAGAAATCCTCTAGTCATGTTTGAGGGGGTAAAAGTTGGATTTTCATAAATCTGACTACACCAACTTACTCGCCTCAACTCAGTGCATCTATCCCTTGGATCAGAATTTCAAAATTTGAAGTTTGAAAAATTAGGGTTTCCTCATAAAACCCTAAGTCGCAGTTGCAATTGCAATCTCAGAATCAGTTGCAGTATCAATTGGAGTTGCAGTACTAGTTTAAGTATCAGTCGTAGTACTAGTTGCAGTCACGCTTGAAGTTTTTTTAAGAGTTGGTGATCATTGTCGCTGCTACCAGATGGTGCCACTACCTGCAAATGCTATCAGACGCATGTACTCACATTTGTTTAAATTGTTAAGTGTTAAAGGGCATTTGAAGGAGAAGGGATATCTTGCCATAGATCCAGAAGGATCTCAAGATCCAACACATACAGAATAATAATGCAACTCAGGTTTGATTATTCTGATATACATCTATTTGTTATGACAATGTTGCATGTTGAAGTTATGACCACCATACTAACCTTTGGTCAAAATATTAGATGGATTAAAGTAGAGATCATAGAGCTTATTCTCTAACCCAAGGTTCTGTCAAGATATCATATTGTGCTAGTACAGAAGACATGTTGAAGAAAGCACTTGTCATCTTGAGTGAAGGAGACTTGGAAGAAAAGAAACACGCTCATTCTTGAGAACAAAACTCCAGGTTCTAGGTTTGAATGATTAAGTTGCTAAGATTCAAAACATGCAAGTGTTAAGAAAACACTATAGTGCTTGGTAGCATGTGAGCATATTGAGATAAATGATTAATGTATTTATTTGCATGATACAACTAACATCTCGTCTTGGAGAAACCTCTTGTGTTAGTTTCAGGTTGCCATGGAGGAATGTTTGATCACAACACTATAAGAGTGTTGACCTCATTCTGTATTGTATTTATTACTTTTGATCTTTTCTTTAGACATGTCACAAGTGAAAGCTCTAAAGGATCCACTATGACGATTGTTCGTGCTATTTCTTTATCCACTATTATCAAAAGAGTACTATTCCTGCTTGTTGTTTTGTTGGCCTTGTTTCAGGTCACGGGTGATAATTCTGAGGAAGCTATAGTGAAGGTTGTTGAAGGAAACATATTATATGAGACATGAAGCAGACTATGTACATGACCATATACACTCATGTAACAAAGAAGATGAAGAAGAAGCTATCTCTTGAGATTCAGAGTATCTCATATGAAGAATTATTAAAAGGAGCAAAAGGCTCCAAAGATGACCGAACATTAGAACGGGAAGCAAATCTCGTTTGAAGCATGACTCTGTATTTAGACTTGGTATTCAAATACCAAGTATACCATGTAAGATATAATGAAGTCCTTGTAGACTTAGAAGAAATCGAGAGTAATATTGATCTAAAAAAGGATCAGATGAAGAGACAACTTACAGGATTGGGAGACAGATGTCCTGAGAAGACTAGATTGTAGCTTGAGAAACTTCTAGGAGATATGAAATCTCTTGGAAAGATTCCCTTGTTTCAGTAACAGAGAAGAAATCTAGTCAGAAAGACTAGGATATGGATTCTTCCATGAGACTAGAAGATAAGTCAGTATTGACTTCCAAGATTGATCTATACATATCAAGCATGTTACAAATGTACAAAGCTTGATGTGTGTCCAGAGGATTCTCCTAGCAAGAGGGAGAAGACTATGATGAGACACTTACTCCAGTAATTGAAGAAATAGTTCCAATATTTATGAAGACAACTAGAACAACCATGATTCATATATAATATGAGATGCAGGGGGAGCAATCCTTATATTTAAAATTGAGTGATAGTTGGTGCATTACATTAGTCGGGTCATGGAGACATGACTATGATGAAAGATAGCGTTACCTCCATGAAATAAGAAGAGCTATCTTCAATATCAGTTATTGAGCCACCCTCAGTTTCAAATGAAGTTGTTTCCATTATAGAAGAAGAGGAGTTACTCTCAGATTTTAGCAGCCACAGTGAGGATGAAGCAATCATTCTCATCCGTAGAGCACGTGCAGGTGCAGAGTCCCATTTCCAGAAGGAACAATTGCAAAGAGATTAGAGGACATACTCCCAGACAGTGAGACAAATAAGTGTTGTGCAGAAAGCACATAGAGCGAGCACATGATTGTGCAGATTGAGTTGCAGCTGAGTGAGTGTACAAGATTGGTACAATGTAATGAGAAAAATTGATTTGAATATTGAAGATAGAAAGACTCATGTCTTCCAGTTGAGGAAGGATCTGTACGTGTTGAAGAAAGCTCCTAGATCTTGATATTGCAGAGGATAGATAGTTCTCTGACGAGCTTGGGATTTACCAAGAGTAAAGTTGATTCTAACCTCTACTTCAAGGTTATGAATGATGAGCCGATGATATTGCTACTATAAGTGGATGACTTATTATTAACTGGAGAAGAAAAACTCATCATTGAATGTAAGAAGAAGCTCGCTTCAAAATTTGAGATGAAAGACCTTGACCTAATGCATTATATATTAGGTCTTGAGGTATGGCAGAGCCCAGAGAGAATATTCCTTAACCAAGGGAAGTATGCAGTTGAAATCCTAAAGAGATTTGATATGTTGGAGTGCAAGTCCATGAATACAACCATGGAAATGAAGCTAAAGATTTTGGTCGACACTTTGTCAGAATTGATTGATTCCATGTTGTATAGATAGATCATTGGATCGTTGATGTATCTGACGAGCACAAGACTAGATACCTGTTTTTCCATGAACACTTTGAGTCAGTTTCTGGTAGAACCCAAACATGTTCACCTAGTTGTTGCAAAACATGTGATGAGGTACCTTAAGGGTACATTAGATTATGATCTTAGTTATGATGGAGATCATAATTTAACACTGAGTGGGTACATTGATTCAGATTGGGATGGAAGTGTCTCTGACAGGAAGAGCACTTCAGGATGTTGTTTCAGTTTGGGATCAACCATGATCTCATGGCAGAGTAAGCAACAATCAAGCATTTCTCTCAGTACAGTGGAAGTAGAATACATTGCTATGTGTTCTGCTAGTTGTGAAGCCATATGGCTTTGTAAGTTGTTGAATGGTCTATTCGACCTAGAGATGGAAGCAACCACGATCCTATGTGATAACCAAAGCTTCATAAAGTTGACAGAGAATCTTAGACATAAAGCCTCTGACAATGAATAACAAATAATTTTATTTTTTTAATATAAAATCATTTTATGCATATAACCTATCACGTAAATAACAAATAATTTTAATTTTATATTTTTTTAATATAAAGTCTTTTCATTAGATTTATTTATTCATAAATTCCTTCTATATTTTTAATTTAATACTTTTTTAATATAAAGTCTTTTCATTAAATTTATTTATTCATAAATTTCTTTTATATTTATATTTTTTTCCAAATTTGGAAAAAACGCACATCTTAACCAATTTATATTGTTTGAAAATGCAATTTGTGTATGTAAAAAGCCACATCATTTGAAATAATTAGAAGACATTTTATAAGGTTATAGATTTCCAGTCTTGATATATAGCTTTAAACTCCAAACTTTATTAGTTGAAGTTAGATATAATTGTAATCAATCATCTATAAGCAATGTAATCTCTTACTTCAAGAAGAGGTTAGCCCAAACTCTAGTCTAAAAAGGATGGTTACAACCCATTACTTTAGATCCATACATTGAACCTCAATACTAAAACCCTCTACACTTTAACCTCATGCTTAGATGATCATACTTTTTTATGTACACTATTTTATCTCTTTAGAATTATTCAAATTTTATTAGATATATTAAACTCATAAACTCAACAAAAGCATTTATATCACACATTTTATTCAAATTTCATTACATTTCTAAATTCTAAAATAGAAAATAAGCATTCTACCATAAATCTTCAAACAAAATACAATTTCAATTGTGAAAGGTTACAAGTATGACATTAAATCAATTACCAAGTTACACAAAGAAAATAACCATGATAACAATGAAGGGGACTTATATAGAGATCAATTGTCATATTTTATTGCACTTGCATTTGTTGGATAATTGGTTGTCATTGATGTTGTTCGATAGTTGGTTGTCATTGATGTCAACAATAGTGGTTGTCATTGATGTGAACATATATGATGGGTGCATTTGAAGAAGTATCCAAAGTGGTCCCCTTATGGCATAGCTCTAAGCATAGCTTTCACATGAAGACGCTTTGAAGAAGTCTACAACAAGCCCCAGAGGTGTGGTCACAAAGCCCGAAGTTGTTTGAGGAATAAGGGAATGAAGGAGAGTGTAAATGTAGGTGACACACTCATATTTGGATAGTCCTCGTCATATCATTTCCAACGGGAGGTGGTACGTCATGTAGTTCCTCACGGTTGAGGAGTTATGACGTCATGAAGTTGGAAGTCCTAAGGAATGGTTAAGAATCCCTTAAACAATTACAAGTCATTAACTAAAGGGTAAAGTGGTTGCAACAAGAAGTCATTAAGTTAAGGGGAGAAGTTACTTTGAAAAAGTATAAACACACATTGAGAACCTCTCATTTTCATCATTCAATCTTAAGATCTAGCACAAATGTGGTACAAATTTCTGAGGGAAAACGAAGTGAAGAAGGATGAAATTTCAAGGGAAGATAAAGTCTTGTGATGATGTCTTCTAAGGTAAATTTTCAAAAGGCCATCTTACCATTTTCACTATAATTTTTTTCTAGAATGATTCAAATAGTGAAAATTGGAGGTCGTTGCGAAGACACATCAAGGTACCCATGGTAATGTTGAAATAATGTATCTGTAAAGAGTATTCTAATTATTATTGATGTATTATTCATTAGATCAATCCCCTTTTGCAGATTGATCATGTCGGGTATTGTAATTGACTGAATCCCCTTTTGGAGCAAAGGAGATAGCAAATTGAAGATCCTATAGTTTTCCTAGTTGCTTGCCTTGAACCAACACCAGCACTAGCAGTTCTATACCCAGGTTAAGCAGTTCCAGGTCCAACACCATAAGCCTCCTTTTCTTTCTCCGGAAGTTTCTCTCTGCCAGGAGTCATTAATAAAAAACAGTTGAATTAAATCCATGTTTTTGTTTGTTGGGAGAGCCAAAAGCATTGACAGAGGGTCATTCCAAGTTGTTGACAAATCAATCATTGCTTCAAGCCAGTCCCAATAGTAAGTGCCCAGGAGGTATTTTCTAGAAGATGATAAGCCAATAGCCAGTCCTTTAACTCCATGCCAGTAAGTGATCCACCCACATGTTGATGCCAAGTGTAAATAAAGATAGCTCTGGTTTTGCCTAGGGAAGGTTGGAACGGATTGGTCAAACCCTAATTGTAATGGGCTAAATGAAAAGTCGGCCCCATAATATATTAAAGTGGTTATAACCACCCATAATATATTAAAAGTGGTTATAACCACCCAGATTGAGAAGTCATCCCTGCTAGTGAAAAGACACCTCACTCCAGTGCCTGCCAGATTGTATAAATAAGAGAGGCTAGTGCCTCATTTGGACACACACTCACTTGTTCATCAGAGCGCAAGTTTGGAGCTACAGTTGGAGAAGAAGAGAGAGAGAGAGGTGCACTACTTGGGAGAGGACTTTTTGTCATGTTTGATTTATTCTCTTGGCATTGTATTGGCTATCTATATTAAGGACGTTTTTGTTGGGTTTTCTCCACCATGAGGGTTTCCCAGGATAAATGATGTGTCACTTGTGATTGTGTATTTCTCAGTGATCCTATCTATGCTATGGTTATCTAGTGAATTGAAAAGAAACCTAATAATAGATTAAACCTTAACATGGTTTTAGAGCTAAACTGAAGAGATCATCTTTCACAAGAAGAAGAGAAATGTCATTGTTGTCGTACATGCAAATTAGGGATTTTATTGAAGAAGAGTTTCAGCCTCAAAACCATCTAGAAAAGTTCTCCCTAACCCAAGGAGTTCTTTGGCATCTTCATCGCACCTTTTCAATGGGTATATCTCCCAGAAAGTGAAACCCTAGTTTTAACCGGTACCAGAAAACTAGAAAACCAAAAAACCAAAAGTACTAGAAGTACCAGAAAACCAGAAGCACCAGTCCAGAAATCCATTGGTCAAGTTTGAGGGGGTAAAAGTTGGATTTTCATAAATCTGAATGCACCAGCTTACTCGCCTCAGCTCAGCGCATATATCCCATCGATTAGAATTTCAAAATTTGAAGTTTGAAAAATTAGGGTTTCCTCATAAAACCCTAAGTTGCAGTTGCAGTTGTAGTCTCAAAACCAGTTCCAGTATCAATTGCAGTTGCAGTACTAGTTGAAGTATTAGCCCTAGTACCAGTTGCAGTCACCCTTGAAGTTTTTTTAAGAGTTGGTGATCATTGTCATTGCTACCAGATGGTGCCACTACCTGCAAATGCTATCAGAGGTATGTACTCACATATGGTTAAATTGTTAAGCATTAAAGGGTATTTGTAGGAGAAGGGATCTCTTGCCATAGATCCAGAAGGATCTCAAGATCCAACACATTCAGAAGAATAGTGCAACTCAGGTTTGATTATTCTAATATACATCTAGTTGTTATGACAATGTTGCATGTTGAATCTATGACCACCATACTTACATTTGGTCAAAATATTAGATGGATTAAAGTAGAGATCATAGAGCTTATTCTCTAACCCAAAATTCTGTCAAGATAGCATATTTTCCTAGAACAGAAGATAGGTTGAAGAAATCACTTGTCATCTTGAGTGAAGGAGACTTGGAAAAAAGAAACACACTCATTCTTGAGAACAAAACTCCAGGTTCTAGGTTTGAATGATTAAGTTGCTAAGATTCAAAACGTGCAAGTGTCAAGAAAACACTATAGTGCTTGGTAGCATGTGAGCATATTGAGATAAATTCTTAATGTATTTATTTTCATGATACAACTAACATCTCCTCTAGGAGAAACCTCTTGTGTTAGTTCCAGGTTGCCATGGAGGAATGTTTGATCACAACACTATAAGAGTGTTGACCTCATTTTGTATTGTATTTCTTACTCTTGATATTTGCTTCAGACAGGTGACAAGTGAAATCTCTAAAGGAGCCACTGTGACGATTGTTTGTGTTGTTTGCTTTATCTACTATTATCAAAAGAGTATTATTCCTACTTGTTGTTTTGTTGACCGTGTTTCAGGTCACAGGTGATAACTCGAAGGAAGCTATAGTGAAGGTTTCTTAAGGAAACATATTATATGATACATGAAGCAGACTATGTACATGAGCATATACACTCATGTACCAAAGAAGATGAAGAAGAAGCTATCTCTTGAGATTCCAAGTATCTCATATGAATATTGATTGAAAGGAGAAGAAGGCTCCAAAGATGACCGAACATTATAACGGGAAGAAAATATTGTTTAAAGCATGACTCTGTATTTAGACTTGGTATTCAAATACCAAGTATACCTTGTAAGAGATAATGAAGTCCTTGTAGACTCAGAAGAAATCGAGAGTAAGCCCGATCTCAGAAAGGATCCTATGAAGAGACAACTTACAGGACTGGGAGACATATGCCGTGAGAAGACTAGATCGTGGCTTCAGAAACTTCTAGGAGATATGAAATCTCCTGGGAAGATTCCCTAGTTTCAGTAACAGAGAAGAAATCTAGTCAGAAAGACTAGTATATGGATTCTTCCGTGAAACTAGAAGATAAGTCAGTATTGACTTCCAAGATTGATCTATACAGATCAAGCATGTAACAAATGTACAAATCTTGTTGTGTTTCCAGAGGATTCTCTTATCAAGAAGGAGAAGACTATGATGAGACACTTACTCTAGTAATTGAAGAAATAGTTCCAATATTTATGAAGACAACCAGAACAACCATGATTCATATATAATATGAGATGCAGGGGGAGCAATCCCCATATTTAAAATTGAGTGATAGTTGGTGAATTACATTAGTCGGGTCATGGAGACATGACTATGATGAAAGATAGTGTTACCTCCATGAAAGAAGAAGAGCTATCTTTAGTATCAGTTATTGAGCCACCCTCACTTTCAGATGAAGCTGTTGTTGTTATAGAAGAAGAGGAGTTACTCTCAGATTTTAGCAGCCACAGTGAGGATGAAGCAATCATTCTCAGCCGTAGAGCAGGTGCAGGTGCAGAGTCCCAGTTCCATAAGGAATAGTTGCAGAGAGAGTAGAGGACATTCTCCTAGACAATGAGACAGATAAGTGTTTTGCAGAAAGCACATAAAGCGAGCACATGATTGTGCAGATTGAGTTGTGGCTGAGAAAGTGTACCAGATTGGTACAATGTAATGAGAAAAATTGATTTGAAGATTGAAGATAGAAAGACTCATGTATGCCAGTTGAGGAAGGATCTGTACGTGTTGAAGCAAGCTCCTAGAGCTTGATATTGCAGAGTATAGACAATTTTCTGACGAGCTTGGGATTTACCAAGAGTAAAGTTGATTCTAACCTCTACTTCAAGGTTATGAATGATGAGCCGATGGTATTGTTGTTGTAAGTGGATGACTGATTTTTAACTGGAGAAGAAAAAATCATCATCGAATGTAAGAAGAAGCTCACTTCAGAATTTGAGATGAAAGACCTTGGCCTAATGCATTATTTCTTAGGTATTGAGGTATGGCAGACCCCAGAGAGAATCTTCCTTAACCAAGGGAAGTATGCAGTTGAAATCCTGAAGAGATTTGATATGTTAGAGTGCAAGTCCATGAATACACCCATGGAAACGAAGTTGAAGCTTCTGGTCAACACTTCATCAGAATTGATTAATGCCACACTATATAGACAGATCATTGGATCGCTGATGTATCTAACGAACACCATACCAGATATCTATTTTTCCGTGAATACTTTGAGTCAATTTCTGGTAGAACCCAGACATGTTCACCTAGTTGCTGCAAAACATGTGATGAGGTACCTTAAGGGTACATTAGATTATGATCTCATCTATGATGGAGATCATAGTTTCACACTGAGTGGGTACACTAATTCAGATTGGGATGGAAGTGTCTCTGACAGGAAGAGCACTTCAGGATGTTGTTTCAGTTTGGGATCAGTCATGATCTCATGGCAGAGTAAGAAGCAATCAAGCATTTCTCTCAGTACAACGGAAGAAGAATACATTGCTGCATGTTCTGCTAGTTATGAATCCATATGGCTTCATAAGTTGTTGATTGGTCTATTCGACCTAGAGATGGAAACAATGACGATCTTATGTGATAACCATAGCTACATAAAGTTGACAGAGAATCTTGTATTTCATGACATGTTGAAACACATAGAGATCCGATACCATTACATCCATGATATGGTGCAGAGAGGAGCCATAAAGCTCCAATATGTTAGCACAGATGAACAGGTTGTCGATGTGTTGACCAAGCTTCTATCTCATGTAAATTTTGAGTTTTGAGATAAGCTCAGTATAGTCCGAAAGGACCTCCCTAGATAGGGGGAGTAGTGTTGTGTTGATATGCCAGCCTAGTGCTGTGCTTCCATCTTAATTGTTGCATCGAGATGCCAGCCTAGTGCTATGCTTCTAGCTTAATTGTTGTGTCGAGAGGCCAACCTAGTGTCGTGCTTCCATCTTAATTATTGTGTCGAGATGTCAACCTAGTGTTGTGCTTCCAGTGTAATTGTTGTGTCGAGATGCCAGCCTAGTGCTGTGCTTCCAACTTTATTGTTGTGTCGAGATGCCAGCCTAGTGTTGTGCATCCAACATAATTGTTGTGTTGAGATTCCATCTTAATTGTTGATGCCAGCTTAATTGTTGTGTTGAGATTCCATCTTAATTGATGATGTCAGCTTAATTGTTGTGTTGAGATTATAGATTAATTGTTGATGCCATCTTAATTGTTGTGTTGAGATTCCAACCTAATTGTTGATGCCAATTTAATTTCTCTGATGCCAGCCTCATGCTGATGACATGCCAACCTCGTGTTGTGATGATGTGCCAGCCTCGTGTTGTGATGATGTGTTTCCAACTTTGTAATTGACCAAATCCCCTTTTGCGGATTGGTCAAACCCTAATTGTAATGGGCTAAATGAAAAGTCAGCCCCATAATATATTAAAGTGGTTATAACAACCCATAATATATTAAAAGTGGTTATAACCACCCAAATTGAGAAGTCAGCCCTGCCAGTGAAAAGGAACATCACTCCAGTGTTGCCAGATTGTATAAATAAGAGAGGCTAGTGCCTCATTTGGACACACACTCACTTGTTCATCAGAGCGCAAGTCTGGAGCTGTAGTTGGAGAAGAAGAGAGAGAGAGAGAGAGAAGCACACTACTTGGGAGATGACTTTCTTTATTGTTTGATTTATTCTCTTGGCATTGTATTGGCTATCTATATTAAGGAGGTTTTTGTTGGGTTTTCTCCCCCATGAGGGTTTCCCAGAATAAATGATGTCTCTCTTGTGATTGTGTATTTCTCAGTGATCCTATCTA
Organism: Picea glauca; assembly: GCA_000966675.3. Classification (NCBI taxonomy): domain Eukaryota; kingdom Viridiplantae; phylum Streptophyta; class Pinopsida; order Pinales; family Pinaceae; genus Picea; species Picea glauca. Next base: position 489,865 of record JZKD02S1742819.1, read on the forward strand.
TGCTATGGTTATCTAGTGAATTGAAAAGAAACCTAATAATATATTAAACCTTCACAGGTAAACATTTTAGCTTCTGGGTCGTTGTATTTTTGGAGATACACTCTGTGGAAGATAGGGTTTTTTATTAGTCCTAAAACTAGTCTCAAATAGGTGTTCCAGGTAAAACCATCATAACTTATTCATAGAAGATCCAATATATGTGATACCAATTGCAGTGGAAAGACAATAATCTATAGTATCATTTTTGTGATTTTTAGAATCAGATATCAAATATTGAGTGCATGACATGATGTACAAGTTCACTCTCCAAAATAGGTTAAATTCACGAAGGTTTGTCATTTCCGCTATAACTTATGTTCTGAGAAGTTTCAGACCTTGAAATTTTGAGGAGATGCAAGAAGGATCTCAAATTATCTGTGGTTAATATTTCATACCTTTATTCATTACAGGTATAGAATTATGCTTTTTGAAAGTTAGGGTTTGTGACTAATCCAAAACTAGTCTCGCGAGACTAAGGTAAGTTTGATGAAGACCTTATTATTTTGTTTCTAAAGTCGAGGAAGAGATACATGTATGTAATCTTGTGTATCAAGTCTACTGCAAGATCATAGGTATGCTTTACATGTGTTACTGATGGTTATGTTTATGGTACATGGTTGAGGCACGTCTTGATGATGATGGTACATGATATAGTACAACTTTGTGATGATATGGTACATTGTTAGAAGTATATATTATTTATCTTGGTATCTAGTTTGGTATATATCATGGTTTTGTTACCACATCCTTGAGGCACTTCATTGATGATATCTTATGGTACATGGTGTATGCCATGATTGAGACATATCATGAGTGATATGGTTGATGGTTGATGTACATGGTATGGTACAGGTTTCAATACATGGTTGATGCATGATATGGTAAAGGTTTTGGTACATGGTATGACACATGTTCTAGTACATGATTGTTGGATTATTGAGAGGGGGAATGAATCAATAATAGAGCTTTTTAATCCTTTTAACCACAGTATGAAAGTGTTATTTATATTTATGATCAATATAGCATTATCATCCAATAAGTGCAGAGTAAATAAACCATGAACAAATGAACAATCATACACATACACAATACACCAGTATTTTTACGTGGAAACCCAATATGGGAGAAAACCACAAAATGTTTTTTCTTATTTTTCTTTAAGAATTGCATTCATTGGAAGCACCAACTTCCTTTGTTTTCCAGCTGCAACTGGAAGGAGGCTTTGATCCCCTATTTTCAGGATACAAAATGAGGAAATCTCCAACTCCCCAATTCTATGGCTACAACCAGAAGGGGGATAAAAACTCCTATGTCCTTTGGCTACAACTGAAAGGTGGATACAACCACCTATCCTTCACCCATCCAACCGCCGTCAAATATAAGTGTCAAATGTAGAAAATGAATATGTCATTGTCATAACATGTTCTGTCAAATATGTCAATGAGAAACCTGTCACTGTATACTCATCAACCAATATGATCTGATCACATATAACTCAAACACTATACCACAAGTATGTACCTCAAACCATGTGCTATAACCTCACTATTATACAACCTCTATCTGTACTAATAACTTCAACAACATACCTCAACCAAAAGCCCTCAAACATGAACCAATACTAAACTTCAGTAGATCTACCTCAGATCAACTCTACAACAAGCCATAAACTTCTGAGAGGGAATCTAATCGATTTACAAGGAAAACCCTCAACCAAATTCATATATTCAACACTACACATATGAAAACCATACATTTTTCTTCTTGTAGCATTTTGCTGCCGCGATTTCTCTGCCGCACTTTTTTTACCTCGGTTTTTCTGCCACACCTTTCCTGCCATGATTTTCCTATCACAATTTTCTACCACACTTTTTTTCCGCACTTTTCCTGCCACGATTTTTATGCCGCACTTTTTCTCTATCAATATTACCTACCCAAATAACCTTTCACAAAATATATATTCAATGATATTCAATAGGTTCTAATGGGAGAGTCTTTCTCTCTTATTTATACTTCCATGTAGCTTCCTCAAGGGGTTACCTTCTAACCAACTTAACTCACTTTCCTTCTTTTAGGGCTAACTCACTTCTAACCACTTTTTCACTTCTAACTCACTTTGATATAAATAAAAAATTCTCCACTTCTAGTTGCAACTAAATTATTTTTAATTATTTTCTTATTGCAACAACTTAACCCATGACTAACTCCTAGTTTCATCCACTTGACTAGTAAACTTCTTCTAGGAGCTTTTAGAATTAATTTGACTTCTTTGACCTTCTAGATAACTCATGAGGGTTCTACAACTTCACCAGTACATAAATCTCTAACCGTGAGGAGTTATGTGACATTTTACATATCATCGGAAATGGCATGACATGTACTATCCATCTAGAATAGTCTTACCTAAAAATATATTAAAATTCATACCATTATACATCAATCAAGATGAATTCCTATAATCATACTATTAGGGCTACCGAAATTTTCTACCGGACTTGCTTCAAGGGTTGACATCAATGAAAACCAACATAATTAATCAACAATCTCCCCCTTTGGCATTGATGGTCCAACACTCTGATGCAATACTGAATTCATATCGCTCATGCTCCCCATGTGACCATCGCTCCCCTTGGAACCATGCCTTTGTGCTCTCTCTCCAAGCATCTAACTCTCTATCCTGCATCTGATAAATCTCTCCCCTTTTGACATCAATGGAAAAGGTAACTTCCTATTTAGGAATACTCCCCCTAACTGAACTATCCTTGGGGATACTCCCCCTGACTGAACTTTTCCTAAAACGGCTCCCCCAACCTAAACTATCCACTTTATGGTGCTTCCTCGTGTAAATCTAAGACATATAAGATAAGAATTCAAAAGCATTCATTTTGGAGTATAAATTACTCTGAGTCTTTAGCGAAGATACTCAAAGGATTCCCTTGGAAGAGGTTTTGTAAAGATATCTTCCACTTGTTCTTTTGTTCCCACATATTCAACTATGATGTTATTCTCTGCAACCTATTCCTGTAGAAAGTGATACTTGATTGGAATGTGCTTCATCTTGGAGTGAATCACCGGGTTCTTTGAGATACTGATGGCATTTGTATTATCACAATAGATTGGAATGGTCTTATCATACTCAACCGATATATGTGTCAGAGTTTGTTTCATCCATAGAACCTGTGTACAACATGTTGTTGCTGCAATATACTCTGCTTCGGTTGTATATAATGATATTGATGACTATTTCTTGGTTAGCCAAGATACCAAATACTCACCCAAGTAGAAAACTACTCTACTGGTGCTTCATCGACCATCAATGAAACTTGCCCAATTTGGATCTGTGTAGGCAATAAGTGATAAATCCTTTCCTTTTGGATACCATAATCCAAACTCTTATGTACCCTTGAGATATATGAATATCCTCTTTACTGCTAGAACATGTGATTCCTTTGGTTCTTCTTGAAATCATGCCACCTGTCCAACTTCCTGCATTACATCTGGTCTGGACGTTGTCACATAAAGTAATTTGCCAATCATTGACCTGTACTACCTTTGATCTGTAGACTTTGAACCATCATCTTTATTTAACTTGCAACTGGTCTACAGAGGAGTACTGACTGGTTTGCAATCTTCCATTCTGAGCCTCTTCAACATTTCTCTGATATACTTGGTTTGAGAAATAAAAATTCATTGGTTTCTTTGACATATTTGAAGACCTAGAAAAAAGGATAGTTCTCCATGTAATGACATTTCAAATTCATTCTGCATATCCTTTGCAAATTTCTAGCTCAACCTGTGATCATCACTTCCCAAAATAATATCATTGACATAAACTTCACTTAATATTTAAATACTATCTTGAGTAACCTTGATGCAGAGGTTGTTGTCTACATTTATTTTCCTAAAACCTTGCTACTGTAAATATCTGCCTAGTCTGGAATACCATGCTCTGAGGGAATGTTTTAGACCATATAATTCCTTCTTTAATATGAAAACATAATATTCATTTTTTTATAATTGAAATCCTTCCGGTTGCTCAATGTAAACTTCTTCTTCTAGTTCTCCATTTAAAAAAGATGTTTTCACGTCCATCTAATACACTTTAATATTCTTCAAGAATATGCATAAGCTAGTGTCAATTCGATTTCTTCCATTCTGGAAACTGGGGAAAATGTCTCTTCAAATTCGATACCTTCAACATGTGCGTATCCTTTACATACCAATCTAGATTTGTTCTTGGTAACATGTTCATCTTCATTCAGTTTATTTCTGAAGACCCATTTTGTGCCAATCACATTCTTGTACCTTGGTCTTAGAACCAATTCCCAAGTGTCATTCTTCTCCATCTGATCCAATTCTTCATCCATGGCCTTTATCCAAAATTCATCCTTGTTGGCTTCTTCAACAAGCATATGAATGTGAGGCATGTGATGTGCTACAAGAAGCATATCAAGGGACACATAAGGTAAAAGTTGTTAAATTGCAATCTCTTATAAGATAATTTGAAACTCTTTGCATGCAAAACTCAGAGTTTATGCAATATTTTTTCACTAGAGTTATGGAAATAGTGAATCAAATTAGATCTTAGAGATCAAAAAATTGTTGAAAAAAAATTAAGTTGCATTTGTGCAAAATTTGACGATATTGTTGTTGCTATTGGAGAATCTAAGGATTTAACTCAGTTTTCTATGAATGAGCTCATGAATCTCTTCAATCTCATGAGAAAAGGATGAATACATCTATTGAAAATTATTTTGAGCAAGCTTTTTAAGCAAATTCCAATATTTCCAGAGATAGAAGTCATGAAGTTGAGAATTTTTCCCGTGAGTAAGTTCTTAACACTCATGGACAAGGAAATAAAATAGAGGAGACAGAGGTAGAGGAAGAGTTTTTAATGAAAATAACAAAGGAAGAGATAATGCCAATAATGATAGAGGTAAAAAATTTGAAAAATCCCATGTTTTTATTGTAAAATATTTGGTCATTATTAAAGTAATTTTTGGTAAAAACAAAAGAAACAAGTTAATTTTTCAGAGGAAAAGGGAGATGTGGCCACTTTATTTTTGGCTTGTGATTCAGCTAACAACATTTCCAAGGAAGTATGGCTTTTGGAAAATGGGTGCAACAACCACATGACTAGAAACAAAGATAGCTTTGTCAAGATAGATGAATCTACAAAGTGTGAAGTATTCTTGGAAGATGACAAGCAAATGGAAGTTAAAGGTAAAGGAACAATTGCAGTAAAAACAAAGACAGGCCAAGTAAAACATAATAATGATGTCTTATAGGTTTTTGGTTCAGCACATAATTTGTTGAGTGTGGGGAAAATTATTGAAAAATGATATCTTTTTGTTTTTAAGAATAGTGAATTTATCATATATGATAAAGAAAATCATACTCAAATTATAGCCAAAATTAATATGTTGCAAAATAGTTTTTCTTTCAATTTTTATTATGAAGCAAATAGAGCATTAAAA